>CACVCL010022902.1:0-29701 GCA_902729485.2 Mus minutoides
ATGTTTGATCTTTTATGGAGGTAGAAAGGTCATTGCCAGATAGCATCATAGGTTCTGGGAATCTTCATTTCTACCTTAGATTGAATAGCCTTACAGACTGTTGCAACCTGACATGCTAGGCTTGCCTGGGCTTGGAGTAATTAGAATTTTTATATACACTAAGTCCCTGCATGCTTTAAGAAGAGTGCTGATATCTTCAGAAGGCCTGAGTAGTTTAGAGTTGCCATCTACAGGATGGGAGAGATGGCTCAGTGGTTAAGAGCACATTCTGAACTTGTAGAGTGCTGCTGGCCTTTGCTACTTTGTGGGTTCTTAATTCCCACTTTTAATTCCCCCTCCCCCACCCCCATTTCGTCCTCTTACAATAGATAGGAGAGAAACAAGGACTGAGGGGAAAGAGATTCCTGAATCTAGTTTTTTTTCTTTTTGTTTCTCCATTGACCATGGCTACTAACAAACCACAACCAACGTCCTCCCTAAATGACCAACAACCCGCTGACCCCGCCTCGCAGGGCCCTCACAGTTATGTACCCTCTGAAAAATTCCCAGAATTCTAAAGTCAAACAATCACAGACATTCTAAGCCAGCACATAAACTGGCAAAACCACATCCCTGCTAGAGCACAAGGCAAAGCCATAGCCAGCTGCTCAGACAATTCAAAGCAGCCTCACGTCCCTACACCTGGGGTAAAATAAAGCACATTCTCAAAATCTCTCTCTCTCTCTCTCTCTCTGTGTGTGTGTGTGTGTGTGTGTGTGTGTGTGTGTGTGTGTGTATTTAAAGAAACCAAAATGCCAGGATTCAGAATTCTCAAAAATGTTACTGCAGTAGAGAACCTGGGTTTGATTCCTAGCACCCACATGGCAGCTTATAACTGCCTGTAACTCTAATTTCAGAGAGCCCAAATTCCTCCTCTGGCTTCGTGTGTACCAGGCAAGCCCACAGTACACAACATATACACATTCAGGCATTCACACACATATATAAAGTAAATAAATAAATACAAACACATATATAATAGACAAATCTGTCTTTAAAATGTCATAGAATAAATGTGTCATCTATATATCTTTCTACTCAAAGTCCTCTGTGAGAGAAGGTCATAAAGAAACGAATAGCTTCATGCTTTCCCTACTGCATACTCTGCCAACCATTATTTTTAGGTTTTGGTTTTGTCTTTGTTCTCTCGAGACAGGGTTTCTCTGTGTAGCCCTGGACATCCTGGAACTCACTCTGTAGAGCAGGCTGGCTTTGAAATCAAGAGTTTTGTCTACTGCTGCTTCCTGAGTGCTGGGATGAAAGGTGAGGGCACCACTCCTCAGCTTTGCCAAACATTCTTAGTCTGCCTGAGCTTTTGTTGAACTCAGGGCCTTGCATGTGCTAAACAGGTGCTCTATTAGTAAGCCAGAATCTGCCTGGCCCTATGCTAAGTAGGTGCTCTACTTCTAAGCCTGTATCTGCCTGGCCCTATGTAAATTGAGTGGATGGCACAAACCTATAATCCCAGTATTGAGGGGAGGAGGCAAAAGCAGGAGAATCAGGAACTTGAGTTGGGCTACACGTTGAATTGGAGTTGAGTCTGAGAATTTGAGACTTTATTTAAACAACAACAACAACAACAACAACAACAAGCCACACATCCGTAATGTGCATGTGAATCCCAGCATGCCTCCCCACGGACACGTAGTCTGTACCCCCAATATTAACAGATGTCTCAGAGTCTACACTGCCTATTGCTCTATTGTGCCAGCAGCTGCCTTAGCTATAGTTTCTTTTTTGTTTGTTTGTTTGTTTGTTTTTCGAGACAGGGTTTCTCTGTGTGCCCTGGCTGTCCTGGAACTCACTTTGTAGACCTGGCTGGCCTCGAACTCAGAAATCCGCCTGCCTATAGTTTCTACTGCTGCAATGAAACACCATGAACAAAAAGCAAGTTTGGGAGGGAAGGGTTTGTTTGGCTTACACCAACGTAGTCCACCATTGGAGGAAGTCAGGACAGGAACTCAAGCAGGGCTCCTGGAGGCAGGAGCTGATGTAGAGACCATGGGCAGGTTTTCATTCAAGTAATGAGGATTCATGTAGTGCCTAAGAACTCCAGGAGAGAGCGCCTAGAGCTGGCGTAACACGGGCTTGTGAACACCTTCCGTGGGTGCTGGGAACCAAACTTGGATCTTCACGGAGCCCTTTCTCCAGTCCAGTCTTGATCATGATGTTTTATATATATATATATATATATATATATATATATATATATATATATGAGGGGAAATATAATATATATAATGAAAATTCCTGATCACCAGTTTGTTTTATAGCCCTCCATCCATAGGTGGCATTTTCAGATGCTAAGAAGACTACAACTCCGGCTGCAACCTTAAACTTCAAACCCGCTTTTTGTCATGAGGGAATTGGCTACTGAGAATTACAGTGACAGCTGGCTGGGCAAGGTGCGCTCACCTGTGCAACAATGGCATAAATACCGTGTGTCTATAATGTTGATAGCACAGTCGGTTTTTTAGGTTAAAAAAAGTTTTGGAGCTGGGTGTGGTGGCGCATGCCTTTAATCCCAGCACTCGGGAGGCAGAGGCAGGCGGATTTCTGAGTTCGAGGCCAGCCTGGTCTACAAAGTGAGTTCCAGGACAGCCAGGGCTACACAGAGAAACCCTGTCTCGAAAAACCAAAAAAAAAAAAAAAAAAAGTTTTGATTGTGTGTATGACGGTAGCCTGCATGTGGGTATGTACCTGTGAGATGTGTATGAAGGCCAGAGGTGTCAGATTCTGTGGAGTTGAAGTGACAGGCAGTTGTGAGCTGCCTGACCTGGGTTCTGGGAATCGAATTTGGGTCTGCAAGAGGAGTGGTGACTTTTAACCACTGAGCCACCTGTCAAGTCCCACTCTGTGATTTTTTGTGTGTGTGATTTCTTTTAAATGAAAAAGTAATTTCTATCAATACGTTTAGGACCTACAACCTATAACACCAGTTATAAAGGCACCTCCAGACACCTTAGGGAACATCAATAGGATTAGGTTACCATGCCAAAGTTCCAGGTCATTTAACTGAAACTAAGCTATCTGATAATCCAGTAAATCAATAAAGGGAGAATTGTCAGCCAAATTCCCAGAACAGACTGGTTTAACAGGGCAAGCAGCTGCAGGTGAATTCAGCCATACAATGGTTGCTTCCCATAAAGGGGACTCTGGGTTCCATCCCCAGCACCAAAACCAAAACGAACAAAATTAGCCGATACACTACAAAAAATCAACTGGCACGCTTATGAGGTTGCTCCTGGCCTTAATTCTTACACATACACAAAAAGGAAATGTGACATTAAGAAGTTATTTTTTTCCATTGTTCTCCTCCATGTCTGCCTTACAAACTAAAACTTTCTTTACTGTTTTCTGTGACATGATCTCACTGTGTAGCCTAAGCTAGCCTGACCTCCTGCTCCTCCACCACACAACTACTGGGATTATGGGGAATACTACTTTCTTATTTAAGGTTTCTATTGCTGTGAAAAGACCACAGCAGTTCTTAGAGGAAGACATTTAATGAGGTCTGGCTTACAGTTCAGAGGTTTTTGGTTTTTTTGGTTTTTTTTGTTTTTGTCATGGAGAAGGAAACATGGTGGCATGCAGACAGACATTGCATGGTGCTGGAGAGTTCTACATCTGGATCCGAAGACAGCAAGAAGAGTGGGACACTGGCTTGGCTTGAGCACAGGAAACCTCATAGCCCACCCCCAGTGACACACTTCCTCCAACAAGAGCACACCCACTCCAACAAGACCTCACCTCTAATAATGCTACTTCCTGTGAGTCTTTGGGGGCCATTTTCATTCAAACCACACAGCTATCCTGTCATGCAGAATGGTAACTTTAAAATGGCCGAATTTCTTTTTGTTTTGTTTGTTCATTTCTGTTTTACAGTTGATCATTGTTTGATATTGTTGTGTTTGATTTTTAAGTTTTATTATTTATGTATGTGTGTGTATGCATATATGTATGAATGTGTGTTTGTGTCTGTGCCTGAGGAGATCAAACAAGCACTGCCACCCCCACCCCCACCCCCGCCCGAAGCTAGAGTTCCAGGCATTTGTGAGTTGCCTGATATGGGTGCTGGGAATCCAACCTGAGTCCTCTGTAAGAGGAATATGTTCCTTAACCACCAAGCCATTCCTCCAGCCCTTGTTTTGCTTTTGAGACTGGTTCTCTCGTAGCCCAAGCTGATCAGAAATTCACTATTGCTGCTGAGAATGACCTTGAACCGCTGATCCTTCTTCCTCTACCTCCTAAGTATTAAAATTACAGACTTGTGCTGCCGGGCCTGTTTTATGTGGTGGTGGTGGGGATCAAGCCAAGGTCTTTATGACTGCTGAGGAAGCACCCCCTGACTGGACTGTAGAACCAGCTCCCTGATTTGACTCTTATTCTGAGGCAGGACCTCACTAGCGTGCCCTGGGTGCACTCTTCCCTCAGAACAGCTTTGAGCTTTGGAACCCCTCAGCCAACCTCCCACAACTGGATTGCAGCCTTGCATGACATAGACCTGGCTTTCTCCTGTCTTTAGGTTTGGACTTGGGCTAGCTTCATCCTTTTGGTTCTCCTGCTTATCAGGCTGTTAGACTCAAAATATTATTATGTCATCAGCTCTTCCAGGTCTCCAGTGCTGTCACATGAAGGCCAACGGTGATTGTGTTTGGGGCTTAAATTTCTTCTCTCAGCAACTTACTGTGTGAGAGGTGAGCCTGGTCTGGTTTAAGCTCAGTTTGATTCAAGCACATTAAAGAGGATGAGGAACTCACAGACTTCATGGATTTTACCGGTATTGTGTGACAAAACTTCTCCTGGGGACAAACAACACATGTGTTTATTCACCCCAGATAGGTCACCCACCACAAACCAAAGTATGGATACCATCAGACTTGATGACCAATGAGTCTTATTAGGGTTACTTACGGAATATGAGTGAGGGATTACTCACAGGAGTAGAAATGACTCAAAGAAAACTGTATCATCAAGGCCCATCCCAGCATGGTGACAATTCACAAAATCTGAACTCTGCTGCTTTCTGCTACTTTCAGTGGCTGGTCTGGTATCAGAGCCGCCTTTGAAGCTTGTCTTGTATGAGAGTCCGCTTCGAAGCCCAACAACTTCTGAGAGAGACTCTCAGCTTTGATTGATTACTCTGGCAGGAAGGCACCAAGTGAATCTGTTAAGTTTCAGGGACTTCCTGAAGCCATTTTGAATTGTTTACCTTTCTGTTTAAAGAGATCCCCTGTGGGATGGACTGTTTCAATCTTGGGAAAGGCTGTTACAGAACATCAGAATAGGTAACTCTCATTACTTCCACACCCCAAACACTGAAAGATAAGACAGGAAAGGCTTTCAGTAACAGACTCAAAAATATCTTTAAGTAATCCAAATGATATTGCCATGTACCAATTATACTGAAGAAGCTGTGTCACGACTGCCTCGACTAGCAAGAACAACGCGACCGAGAGCTCTTCTTCCAGCAGTTTATTCAGGAAACTTGAATAACAACTACTTCTCCGGGACCACACCCTTGGCCTTTTAAGCTCTATGCCAAGCCTATCCCAATGGGCCACGTAGCAATAGCAGATAGGTTACCAGAACGAGGAAGCAAGCAAAGCCAGCAGCCTCTGCCAAATAAGGACATGTTTACAGAGAAAGCCCTCACTGGTCGGGATAGCAGAAGGCAGAAACCAGCGCCATCTTAGGGCGTGACTCATCGCAGCTCTCCACAAAGCTGTGTCCTCTATAAAACATTAAGACTAAAAAGAGAAGGCAGTGAAGAAGCAAAAAAGGGAGGTGATCCCCAGGCAAGGATGGTGCTTTTCTTTGTTTTTTGGGGGGGGTTTTGTTTTGTTTCTGCCTCTGCCTCCCGAGTGCTGGGGGTGCTTTTCTTTAATCCCAGCACTTGAGAGGCAGAAGCAGGTGGATTTTTGAGTTCAAGGCTGTCTTAGTCAGAGTTTTTATTCCTGCACAAACATTATGACCAAGAAGCAGTTGGGGAGGAAAGGGTTTATTCAGCTTACATGTCCACACTGCTGTTCATCACCAAGGGAGTCAGAATTGGAACTCAAGCAGGTCAGGAAGCAGGAGCTGATGCAGAAGCCATGGAGGGATGTTACTTACTGGCTTGCTTCCTCTGGCTTGCTCAGCCTGCTCTCTTATAGAACCCAAGACTCCCAGCCCAGAGATGGTCCCACCCACAAGGGGCCTTTCCCCCTTGATTACTAATTGAGAAAATGCCTTATAGCTGGATCTCGTGGAGGCATTTCCCCAACTGAAGCTCCTTTCTCTGTGATAACTCCAGCTGTTTCAAGTTGGCACAAAACTAGCCAGTCCAAAGACCAACCTGGTCTGCAGAGTGAGTTCTAGGACAGTCAGGGTTCTGTAGAGAGACTCTGTCTATAAAAGGAAAAAAAATTGAGTTGTCTCAAGGGTGACATATACACTTAGTTGACAAATTTGGCAAATACGAATCCAATACACCCGGGCGTGGTGGCGCACGCCTTTAATCCCAGCACTCGGGAGGCAGAGGCAGGCGGATTTCTGAGTTCGAGGCCAGCCTGGTCTACAGAGTGAGTTCCAGGACAGCCAGGGCTACACAGAGAAACCCTATCTCGAAAAACAAACAAACAAAAAAAGGATCCAATACACTCAGTATTTGATGTGGCAACCCTGGCTTCAGAAAAGTTTGAGAATAGTTACTGGTACCAGAAATGAAATAACTTATACAAATGCTTAAGTTTTTGAGAGGATTGTCTAATGGAATCATAAATCTGAGCTGGGATGTAGCCCAGGTGCAGAAGCTGGGCTCACCATACTTACGGCATAGATTTGATCTCCAGTTAAAATGACGGGAGTGGGAGAGGAAGGGACTCCATGGGAAGCCATAAGCCTGACTGAGGAGGCTTTGGCCAGTCAGCTTAACCACGTCAAGCCTCCACATTTGTACAGGTAGGAAGTACTTCAGGAAAGTGTCCTGGTTTGCTCTCTGTTGCTGTGATAAAACACTCTAAGAGTAGTGTAGGGGAGGAAAGGGTTTGTCTCATCTTACCGGTTAGAGCCCATTACTGAAAGAAGTTCATGAGCATGAACCGTGGAAGAGGCTGGAGAGATGGTTCAGCAGTTAAGAGTCTTTCCTCCCAAAGGACCCGAGTCATGTCCCACACAACGCCATATCAGGCAGCTCACTATCACCTGTAAGTCCAACTCCAAGCTGTCTTCTGGTATTCATGGTCATGTTAACTCATACTTGGCATTCATTCACACAGGCACATCATATATACACAGTTCTCTCTCTGTATCTCTCTCTGTCTCTGTGTGTGTGTGTCCTCTCAAGGGGAAAAAAAACCACAGAGAAACACAACTATCTGGCTCATGTTGAACTAGTTTTCTTACATAGCCCAGGGCCACCTGCTCAGGGAATGGTGCCACCTTCACTAGGCAGCTCCTCCTACAACAGCAGTCAAGATAGTCCCTCCCCACACACACACATATACGCCCAGAGGGGATATCTCGGTTAAGATTCTCTTCTTAGGTGACTGTACTGGCTGGTTTTGTGTGTCAACCTGACACAAGCTGGAATTATCACAGAGAAAGGAGCCTCCCTTGAGAAAATGCCTCCAGCTGTAAGGCATTTTCTTTTTTTTTGTTTTGTTTTGTTTTGTTTTGTTTTTGAGACAGGGTTTCTCTGTATAGCCTTGGCTGTCCTGGAACTCACTTTGTAGACCAGGCTGGCCTCGAACTCAGAAATCTGCCTGCCTCTGCCTCCCAAGTGCTGGGATTAAAGGCGTGTGCCACCGTGCCTGGCTTGCATTTTCTCAATTAGTGATCAAGAGGGAAGGGCCCATTGTGGGTGGTGTCATCCCTGGGCTGGTAGTCTTGGGTTCTATAGGAAAGCAAGTTGAGCAAGCCCGGGGAAGCAAGCCAGTAAGTAGCATCCCTCCATGGCCTCTGCATCAGCTCCTGCCTCCAGGTTCCTGCCCTGGGTGAGTTCCTGTCCTGACTTCCTTTGGTGATGAACAGCAATGTGGAAGTGTAAGCTGAAAAAAATCCTTTTCTCCCCAACTTGCTTCTTGGTCATGTTTTGTGCAGGAAGAGAAACCCTGACTAGGACAGGGACTATGTGTCAAGTTGACACTTAAACTAACTATGACAGAAAACCTCCTGAGATGGCATGCTCTTCACACTTACTACAGACATGCCACCTTTATGTGGATTCCAGGAGTCAGACTCAGGCAGTCAAACTTGTTCTGCAAAGGTATCACTCACTGAACCATCTTACTGGTCCATGCTTCAATGTTTTTAGATTATCTATGTAAATGTTGCTATCTGCCTCCCTCTGTGACCTATAGGACAGTGGTTCTCAACCTCCCTAATGCAGCAACTCTTTAATGCAGTTCTTCATGTTTGGTGACCCCCAACCATAAAATTATTTCATTTCTACTTCATAGCTGTAATTTTGCTACTGTTATGAATCCTAATGTAGCTGAGAGCAGCCTTGAACTTATAATCTTCCTGCTTCCTCTGAAATAAAAATTAAAATCAGGGTCTGTGATGAATGCTGGATAGTCAAAAGGTTTATAGGCATAGGGTACTGAGCACTGCTAAACAAGCCCAAGCATGCCCGGACAGGCTAGAACAAAGGCCGTTGATTCATTCCAGGAACTAGCTTGCCATGAAGATAGGGAGGGCATGCAAGGGCATTCCCGGGCTTATCCCACTAAGCAAGGGGCCATCTGGACGCTGGCGTCTCTTTGTTTTCCTAATATGGTTAGAGGTTAACCAGATGCCCTGCCCAATGGAATTGTACATTCTGCACGTATTCTTTACTGATGTTTAAACTAGCCAATCATGTGTAACTGTGTCAGTTCTTCCCCCCCCCCCTCCCTAGCCTCGGGGTCGCTTCCTCTGCCTCCTGTGGGAGATACGTGTCCACCTGAAGTTCTGCCACGTGTGTTTGCATCAAGCCGGTCTCTCGAGCTTCTTTGGGTGCGCATCATCCCGAGACTCGAGTAGGGGGTCTCACGGAGGTCTTTCACCTCCTATCTCTGCCTTCTAAATGCTGGGGCTTAGAAGTATGTTCCATGAAGATTTTGAGGATTTGTCTATTCCAATGATTCTCAAAGTTTGTCCTCCCAGAAGAACACCAACAGAATCACTTGGTGAGATGTTAGAAATCCAAATTCTCAGTTTGGATCCTGGATCATTCTTGGAGCATAGACTATGGTGATGGGCCCCAGAAAACCCTTTGGGTGGTCCTCATAAACATTGAAGTTTGAGAAACCATTAAGGTTAAGGGACCCAAGTGAGGATACTTAAAGTTGCTGAGTCTGTTGTCATGGTTTCTCATTGGTACCAGGTGTTCCTGTTTACCTCTGACCTAACTCTGCTAGGAGAAAATCCAGGAAGTGGTGATGGTTTAATTGTCAACTTGACACCATCTAGAATCATGAGTCACAAGGAGTGCTTGTCTATAAGGCTAGCCTGTGGTTGTGTCTGTGACAGACTGTCCTGATCGCCTTGACTAATGTGGGAAGACCCAGCCTGAAAGTGAGCGAAAGTGAGCGGCACTGCTCCCTGGTTATGAGTGGGTTGAATATGTTTGGCTCATGGGAAATGGCACTATTAGGAGGTGTGGCCTTGTTGGGAGAGGTGTGGCCTTGTCAGAGGAAGTGTGTCAGTCACTGTGGGGTCGGCTTTGAGGTATCCTACGTTCGGGCCTCTGCCCAGTGCAGAAGGTACCTCCTCCAAGCTGCCGGTAGAAGAGAGTCTGCCTGCCTTCAGATAAAGATGTAGAGCTCTTGGCTCCTCCAGCACCTTGTCTGCCGGCTGCCATGTTTTCCTCCATGACAATAATGGACTAAACCTCTGAAACTGTAAGCCAGCCCCAATTAAATGTTGTTCTTTATAAGAGTTGCCTTGGTCATGGTGTCTGTTCACAGCAATGAAAGCCTGAGTAAGACAGGGCCCTAGAGTGTAGGGAGCAGAGAAAGAGCCAAGCACTAAGAACAGATGCCATCGTTTCTCTCTTTGTTGACTGGCTGTGACCAGATACTTCACATTTCTGCTACCCTGACTTCCCTGAAATAATGGACTGGAACCTGGAATTGTATGCTGAATAAGTCACTTTTCACTTAAGACTTTTAAAAAAGATTTATTTATTTTATTTATATGAGTACACTGTAACAGTCTTCAGACACACACCAGAAGAGGGCATGAGATCCCATTACAGATGGTTGTGAGCCACCATGTGGGTGCTGGGAATTGAACTCAGGACCTCTGGAAGAGCAGTCAGTACTCTTAACCACTGAGCCATCTCTTCAGACCCTCACTTAAAGATTTTTAATTTAGCCAGGAGGTGGTGGCACACACCTTTAATCCCAGCACTTGGGAGGCAAAGGCAGGCAGATTTCTGAGTTCAAAGCCAGCCTGGTCAACAAAGTGAGTTCCAGGACAACCAGAGCTCTATATAGAGAAACCCTGTCTTGAAAAAAACAAAAACAACGACAAAAAAGATCTTTATTTATTATTTAGTGTATGTGAGTGTTTTGCCTGCATATCCATCTGCTTTTGTACCACATGTATGGTGAACTTCCATGTATGTTTTGGGTCCTCGGCAAGAACAAGAGTGCTCTTAATCACTGAGTCAACTCTCTGCTCCCTAAAGTTTTTATTATTTTTTTTATGTGTGTGATATTTTGCTTTCATGTATGTCTGTGCACTACATGAAGGCAGTGCCCTTAGAGTCCAGAAAAGGACAGCATATCCCCTGGGGCTGGAGTTAGAGATGATTGTGAAGTATCCTGTAGGTGCTGGAAACTGAATCTGGGTCCGCTGCAGGAGCAGCCAGCGCTAACCACTGAGCCGTGTCTCCAGCCACTCCAACAACTTTAGTTGTTGCATCAGAGTTATGAAATATAATGTGGCAAGGTTGGTACCTTTGGTGGGCCCCTGCCAAAGTGTGCCCCTGGGAAATTACACCATACAACAGACCTGATGTACAAGAGGTTTACTGGGGAAAGGGAGAGGGCTGCAGGCCTGGGAAGAGATAGAGGCAGGCAA
This sequence comes from Mus minutoides, assembly GCA_902729485.2. Taxonomy (NCBI): domain Eukaryota; kingdom Metazoa; phylum Chordata; class Mammalia; order Rodentia; family Muridae; genus Mus; species Mus minutoides. The sequence goes on from CACVCL010022902.1 coordinate 11,092, forward strand.
GGTGAGAGATAATGTAGACAGGCAGGCAGATGGGAGAAGAACCAAAAGGGCAGCAAGAGGGGACACCCACAGAGAACAGATGGGGGGACACGGAACAGACAGACAGAGCTCTTGAGTGTTCAGCAGATCCTTTGAAATGTAGCACATACCTGTCACACTTGGCAGTAGCAAGTCATGTAAGCAATTGCTAGGTCCCTGAGGGCCGGCCAGCAGAATTCCTGTATACTAACATTCCTCCCTTCTGTTTAATTATAAATGAAGAACAAGAAAGGGGTGGTGAGGTGGGAATCAGGATGTTGTGTTCTTTAGACAGCTTCCTGCTGTCTTGGGGGCGATGGCATCTTTGGGGACCCTATGAAAACTGGGATGCAAATCTTGGGAGAATTGGCTGTTTCACTGCTGTCCAGACTTGCAGGACCATCTGGGGCTAGGAGAGTTCAAGTCCTGCTGAAGCAGTCTGTGGGACTGGACCAGAGCGCCTGGGGCTACCTGCTCTGGCGCTGTCCTGATTGTAGACCTCGAGGAAACACCTGGCCTAGTGGAACAGATGTGTGTAGGTGCATATATATGGGGCAGGAGTTAAAGTCAATTAGTTTAGCGAGAAAATTTTCCCTAGGTGTACATTTGAAACTTTTAGGCCCATGGTCTTGGCAGTTGGGAGTTGGGGAGTTCCAAAACCAGGAATAGCCAATACAGGAGCCTTAGGCTATTAATTGACAGGGGTACTTATCTGTAGTACATTTGGCCCATGAGCAGTGGTGCCTCACAACCACCCATAACAAGATCTGATGCCCTCTTCTGGTGTGTTAGAAGACAGCTACAGTGTACTTTTGTATAATAATAAATAAATCTTAAATCCATTGACTAATGCTAAAGCTTGGATCTTTGACGTCTTAATACAGCAGTAGCATAGCAAGAGAAAGAAATCTGAAGCATTTTTTATTCCTTTTATATACCTACAATCACTTTCTTTCACCATTTAAGCTTTCACATCTCCACCCTTCATAACTTGGATTTACCAACCTTAAGAGCGACTTCCTACACCCTAAGACACTTTCTTACACCCTCACAACTTAAGTTTCTGTGTCCTCAGGCCTTGCACTGTTTTCTTATCCAATTATTCACGATGAGACTAAGGTGGTTGATTACTGGGAGGAGTCATTATTAGATCAAGTTCCTTTAGATAAAGGAATAGTAAAAAGTTACTTTGGAGCCCGGCATGGTGGCGCACGCCTTGAATCCCAGCACTAGGGAGGCAGAGGCAGGTAGATTCCTGAGTTCGAGGCCAGCCTGGTCTACAAAGTGAGTTCCAGGACAGCCAGGGCTACACAGAGAAACCCTGTCTCAAAAAACAAAAACAAAAACAAAAACAAAAAAAAAGTTCCTTTGGAACCCTGTTTTCTGCATCTGATAATGAGGTCAACTGTGTCTAGACCTGGGAGTAGCAGCTCGAAGAGTAAGGCCTGTCGTCTGATTTTTATATATGAAGATATTTGATAAAGTGTTTGAAACCTTGGTTGCTGCTGTTAAGCTGATAAACTGTTCACTAGCTTAGTCTTCAAATTCATCAGAGACCTGAGAAGGATGAATTTCATTTGAGTCAGCAGGAAGTTCAGACCAAGCTACTGCGGAGTCTGTAAAAGTGACACAGACTCACCAGTACCTCGACAGTCACCCAGGGTTCCTCTGTGGTTGATGGGACATCCAACTTTGGCTGCCAGGCTCAGAAGATCTGAAAGACTTTTCTGTGAAGCAGGAATTTTCTGGGAGACTGTCCCCTTTGTTTAGGAAGAGTAAGGCAGCCAGCCTCCCAGGGTCCTGCTTGTCCAGCGTGCTGTCGGCAGTCAAGGTAAAGGGCCTTGTGGCCAGCCTTTCTACATGTAACAGCTTCAGTGGAGGCGCTTCTGTGCCCATCTTCTTTGGAAGAGATTAGAGGTGCTGTTAGGAGCTGGCATGTCTTTCACGAAAAGCGTTTTTATTATAAATGCCATATTCTGCAACTCTCTGAAGTGTTTGGAGACCTCCTATCTATCTAAAGTATATTTAAATAGACAGTTTGCTTGTTTCTAGTTACTTTCTGCTTAATGTTGAAAACATGTATAGCTAAATAAAGCTTAACCTTGTAATTATATTATTACTTAACATGACTACAAATATGTTCCTGAATGCATTCAAAGATTTGATCATTTACAAGGTGAGTGACTACCAACTTGGATTTCTCAATTATCCCTAACAGTTTTCAATATTTAGTAGCTTTCATAAGACTAGGACTATATATTACATGTGTTAGGTTTATATTTAAAAATAACAATTTTAAATTGGAGCCTCCTCAGCATGAAAACAAAACCTTTTAATCCATAAACATAGTCCACAGAGACTGGGAACTTTATATGGTGTATCATTATAGGACATAACAGTTTCCTTTATGATTTAATTTATAAAAAAAACAGCTTAATGACATTAGCAAAAACAAGATTAAACACATTTCAGCCCAGTGAATTTTAAACTTGTCAATGTTATAAACCTCCAAAAATGTTTAAAAGAAGTTTAAAATCTCTCAATTGTTTTTTTTTAAGATGTATTTATTTATTTATTTATTTATTTATTTATTATATGTAAGTACACTGTAGCTGTCTTCAGACACCCCAGAAGAGGGCATCAGATCTCATTGCAGATGGTTGTGAGCCACCATATGGTTGCTGGGATTTGAACTCAGGACCTTCAGAAGAGCAGCCAGTGCTCTTAACCACTGAGCCATCTCTCCAGCCCCTCTCAATTGTTTTTGTAATAATAACATAATGTACTTTTTTTTTTTTTTTTTGGTTTTTCGAGACAGGGTTTCTCTGTATAGCCCTGGCTGTCCTGCAGCTCACTTTGTACACCAGGCTGGCCTCGAACTCAGAAATCCACCTGCCTCTGCCTCCCGAGTGCTGGGATTAAAGGCGTGCGCCACCACGCCTGGCTATAATGTACTTTTTAAAGAGTGAAGTAGACCATAACCATAATTTTTAAGAGGCAAAACAAAGTTCTAACAGTGTAAACAATATAATATCTATAAAATTTATACCAAGTGGGTTACTATCATGTTTGGCTATTATGTTACTACCAGGGTTTGGCTGTCAGTAAGGTATGTGCTTGCGTGGAGGTACAGTTTTATCATCTCCTTAAACCAGCACTGTTTTAAATCCTACCTTTTGTAAACCTGATTTTTTGTTTGTTTTGTTTTGTTTTTTTTGTTTTTCAAGACAGGGTTTCTCTGTATAGCCCTGGCTGTCCTGGAACTCACTCTGTAGACCAGGCTGGCCTCGAACTCAGAAATCCACCTGCCTCTGCCTCCTGAGTGCTGGGATTAAAGGCGTGCACCACCACGCCTGGCTTGTAAACCTGATTTTTGAGAGAGGACAGGAATCATACAAAAATCTTATCCCATTTTAAAAATGTCTTTAGCGTCCTGTGCCCTTGGTCAGCTCATCCCATGTGTTACTGCCTTTACTCAAGATGGTGGTTTTCATCCCAGCAAAGATGAAAACCAGCCACGTGTTGCTTATATCTCAGAATGCAATTATGCCATATGGTTTAAGATTATCTAAGCACAGACTTTCAATTACTAACCCTGAGTTAGGAGTTTTAAGTTAACCTGTTGTTATAGACATTACAGATTTTTAACCATGTCCAAAAATTTCTGTCATTGATTCTGTTTTTGATGCCAGACTTTAAAAACATGCTTAGGCATCAAGAGGAGTGAGCAATAACCCATCAGAGTCAGCAAGAAAGCAGCACAGTATAAAAAAAATTTAATATTATTCATATTTAAATAACATTTGAATCCTATTATATTAAATCCTGTGGTCAGAAGGCCTAGAGGTAGATTCTGAGCCTGGGCAGCAAGCAGCAGGAAACAGAAGCAGCTTTTATTCAAATATTTAAGACCAGTCAGAAACAGGCATGCAGAGGCCAAGTGCATCTTAAACTAGCTTTTGAGCAATCTGAATAGACCTTTATAACCTTGAAATTTCATCATCATACAGAAAATATTTTATGCCAGGGTTGACTCACATATACAGTATTATAACTTTAAATTTCTATCATCATCACAGGAATCCATACCAATTTAAAATATTTGAGACTTGTTTTCTTAGTCTGAAAGGAGATACAATTATAGACAGAGTTTATTATGACTAAGACATTTACAAGTGGACATCTTAAGATAATGAAGTCGCAGGGCAGATTGCAAGCCATGTGGCTGAGATATATATATATATATATATATATATATATATATATATATATATATGTATTTTTTAATGAGTTGTATCCAAGTTACATGCACATAGACCCTAAACAAGAGTTCAATCACATATACAGATGCTTATATAAGAGATTTTTGTTTGTTTGTTTTGGTTTTTTCAAGACAGAGTTTCTCTGTATAGCCCTGGCTGTCCTGGAACTCACTCTGTAGACCAGGCTGGCCTCGAACTCAGAAATCCGCCTGCCTCTGCCTCCCTAGTGCTGGGATTAAAGGCGTGCGCCACCACGCCCGGCTATATAAGAGATTTTTAATTATAAGCTTTTTATAATAAGCTTAAAGCCAAATTCTTATTGCAGATTATATAGATTTTTTAAACCATACCCAATAAGTAATTTACAAATCTTTAGAGTTTACAGCACAATCTTAAGATATTATTATTGTTATTATCATCATCATTATTATTTTGAGAGCAGAGCGCAAAGAAATCAGAGATAAAAGAGTAGAGTGGGGAGGTACAAGTGTGGGAAGTGTCGAGTAGAGCGAGTTTAGATATGAGATAATCGGGACTCATTTGTCCGTGGCAGTAAGAACTGGAAATTAGGTGTTCCAACTTGTAATAAAATCTGAGTTCATAGTCGGGCGTGGTGGTGCACGCCTTTAATCCCAGCACTCTGGAGGCAGAGGCAGGGGGATTTCTGAATTTGAGGCCAGCCTGGTCTACAGAGTGAGTTCCAGGACAGCCAGGGCTACACAGAGAAACCCTGTCTCGAAAAAACAAAACAAACAAACAAACAAACAAAAAATCTGAGTTCATGAAGAGAGGGAGGAGGGGAAGAGGGAGGAGAGGGAGAAGAGGGGGGGCGCTTAACTTAGTGCAGTCAGCTTCAGAAAGCCAGGAGGGGGCAGGGGCGCATGGTCCACACAGGCGAAGGTGGGCTGAGAGCCAACGCCATGAGCAGGACAGGCTAACTAAAGAATCAGAGAGGAAACAAACAGCAACAAACTAGGCTTGGAGAAAAGAGAAACGAGAAACCGGGAATCTCATTCCACTTCCCCTATCGCTCATAGTATTTGTTAAGGTCTCAAGTAATATTAGGATCAAGGGTTCCCTTAGGCGGACCATTTGGATTGATCACATAAGGGATATAGAGGCCAAATTTGATTAGAAAGGTGAATACGGGCTGGTGAGATGGCTCAGCAGGTAAGAGCACCCGACTGCTCTTCCGAAGGTGATATAAGTTCAAAGCCCAGCATCCACATGGTGGCTCACAACTATCCGTAACGAGATCTGGTGCCCTCTTCTGGAGTGTCTGAAGACAGCTACAGTGTACGTACATGTAATAAATAAAATAAATCTTAAAAAAAAAAAAAAAAAAGAAAGGTGAATACATTCAGGGCCCTTCAGGTGGGGTTTCAGGTGTAGAGGCTGGAAGTTTTCTAAGAGGGATCCCAAGCGGGAATGTGAGGATATGGAAGACACAGTTGTCATGGATGAGAAAGGGGAAGGAAACTGTCACTGCCACCTGTAGGCATGGGCATCCCCAGGCTGCAGGACCAAAAGAGGACCAAGCTGTCTCTACACTCAGCGGGAGTCAGAGGTTTAGCCTGGCTAAGCCAGAGGAGAGACTCAGCCCCTGGGACCAGGGCTTTCACGAAAGCCAGGGGGGCAAGGAAGAAAACCAAGCTCTAGTTATAGGGGCCTCATCCACAGGGAAGGGTTGAGGAACAGAGCTGCAAAAGCCACGAGGGCTTAGAGGAGCTGTGGGATTCACCTGCAGCTCCAGCGTGGATCTGGTAGAAGAGGACAGGAAGGGACACAGTAGGCCAGTAGGGCCCAAGGAAACTGCCAGGTTGCAGCCCCGAGGGCTATGGGGTGGGATCAGGTGAAGAGGGCCAACTGTAGCCTTGAAGACTTAAGCTGGGGTTACTTCTGCCTCCAAGAGGACCCGAGAGATGCAGGACATACTTCCAGGAACTCGGGGAAATGTTTACACAGACCACAGGGTGAACTTACCTAATTGTCACCACTGGTGGATGGGATGCTGAGCCATTGATGGACCAAAAAAAAAAAAGGCCAATCGGAGGCTGGAAGTAGGGTCCCTGTGTGGCTTAGACCCGTGAAGAGGAGCTCAAGCACCAGGAAAGCCTATCTCAGTCCTGGAAATGTTAGGAAATATAATAGGGTGAGGTGCAGGATACCTTTAGTGACCCCGTGCCAAGGTGTGCCCCTGGGAAATTACACCATGCAATAGATCTGGTATAAAAGAGGTTTATTAGGAGAAGGAAGAGCAGGGAGGGCCTGGGAGAGGGGTAGAGGCAGAGTGGACATGTAGACAGGCAGACAGATGGGAGCAGAGCCATGAGAGCAATGAGAAGGGGCTGAGAGAGAAGGAGTAGGGGGCACCCGCAGAGAACAGGTAGAGGGGATACTGGGACGCTGGGAACACAGAGAGAGAGAGAGCTACTGAGTGTCGGGTGGGTCAAGAATGACAGCACACACCGGTTGCAAGGTGCTAGGTCCCAGAGGGCAGGCCAGTGAAATGCCCGTATATTAACAGCTTTTGGTTTTGTTTGTCTTCTAATCACAGCAGCAGAAATGAAAGTAAGACAAACAGTACTTTTACTTGATTGTTTACTTACCAGTGTTGAGGGCGGCCTGACCCAGGGCTTACCATGGCAGGCAAACCATAAGCTACGCCATCTGCATCTCTGATAAAATCTTTTTGATTTGCTTTGCTTTGAGACAGGGAGCCAAGGCCGGCCTCAAACTTTGCTCAATAGCAGAGGATAGCCTTGAACTCCTGACCTTCACGTTTCCATATCCCAAGTGTGAGAACAGCAGGATGACTCAGACATGCAGAGGCAATCCCATGCAAACCAATGGCTGCCACTCAGTCCCCTGGTCCCTGTGACTAACAATTTCAATTTCCCTAAGTCAATACCACAATCTATAGGCACCACCTTCATCAACAAAGGGCCTTAATAGGAACACTTAAATGGGGCTAGTTCAAGCAGAGATGAACTGTGTGAGAGACATCCAGACTTGAACATGTAGTGAATGTTCTTAACTACTGAGCCATCTCTAGCCCCTGAAAGATTTCTTTTTATTTGTGTGTATCTGTATGAGTGTGTTACGTGTGTGCAGGTACCTGCTGAGGTAGGAAGATGGTAGGGTGTCAGATCTCCTTGAGGCTGGAGTTAAGGTACTTGTGAGCCACCCAATGTGGGTTCTAGAATTCAAGCTTAGGTCCTCGGCTTAAGTGCTCTTAACTGCTGTTAACTATCCCTCCAGCTCTGACAATGATTAATTCTGTACTGGAACAGGGGACCCTTAGGTGATTTTGGTTCCTCCCTTTCATTATGTCAGTAGTGGGATAGGATAGGGGTTCTCAACCTTAGCACGTCTTGTGTCTGATAAACTCTTTTCGGTGGGATCTGCCCTGTGTGTTATACGAAGCTTACAGCATCTCTGCCCTTTACCTACTAGATGTGACTAGCAACCCTCCCCCAGTTTTAACAACTGAAAATGTATGAAGACATTGAAAGTCTTGGAGGCAGGATTGTAAGAAATGCTAAGTATGTTGGCTACTTGCCATACGTGGGGCAATTATACTAAAGAGTCTCACTATCATCTGAGGTCCAAGTAAACACCTGAGTTTTTATTTGCTAAATCTGGCAGCCCTACTTGGAATTGAAATCATTCCAGGTCAAGGTTGGATGTGGTTGAAGTCCATAGATTAAAATAAAATGAAATATACCTCAATAGCATTTCACTAAACACATACTCTACATAAAGGCTTTTAAAGATGGCATGTTTTTCTGCTTTCGTGTGTGTGTGTGTGTGTGTGCATTTGGAGGTCAAAGTACAACTTAAGGGCCAGGCAGTGGTGGCGCACACCTTTAATCCCAGCACTTGGGAGGCAGAGGCAGGCGGATTTCTGAGTTCAAGACCAGCCTGGTCTACAAAGTGAGTTCCAGGACAGCCAGGGCTATACAGAGAAACCCTAACTCGAAAAACAAAACAAAACAAAACAAAGAAGAATAAGAGAAAAGAAAGAAAAGAAATTAATAATAGGGGCTGGGATGAGCTACATGGTAGAGTACTAGCATGTACTAGACCCTGGGCTCTAAGCACCACAGTCAATCAACCAATGAGACCTTATTGTGATAGTCTCTATCCCAATGAGACCCTTCTGTGAGAATATCTGGATATAGCCCAGTGTCCAACCCAGTTAGGTTTCTATTGCTATGATGAACACCATAACCAAAACTAATTCGGGAATGAAAGAGTTTATTTCACTTTACAACTCACAGGTCACACTCAGTCAGGACATGAACTCAAGGGAGGAACATGGAGACAGGAACTGAAGCCAAAACCATGAAAAAGTGCTGCTTGTGGGCTTACGTCCATGGCTTGCTCAAAAAAAAAAAAAAAAGAACTTTCTAATATCATCCAGGACCACCTACCCAATCGGCACTGCCCAGAGTAGGCACTCCCACACCCATCATTAAGAAAATGCCCCTGAAGATGTGCCTACAGGCAATCTGATATAGGTATGTTCTCAGCTGAGTTTCCTCTTTCCAGAGAACTCTAGCTTGTATCAAGTTGACAAAAAACCAACCAGAACAGTTGAAACCTAGGTCTGCATAATTATAGTGTGTATGCCTGTGAGCCTGGAGGAGAGGCAAGCTTCAGCAAGAGACAGAACTGCTGGGTCAGAATTCTACTTATACCCTATGATTCTATTTACACTTATTGATCTTATAAATGCGAGTGTTTTGTTTGCATGTATGCATGTGCCCAAAGTGTGTGCCTGGTACCACACGTAGGTCAGAAGAGAGTCCTGAATCCTCTGGAACTAGAATTACAAATGGTTATGAACCATCAAGTCAGTGCTGGAGACAAACGCAGATCCTCTGCAAGAGCAACAGATACTCTAAACCACTCAGCCATTTCTCAAGCCCCTTGCAATGACATTTATTTTTAAAATGTCATACCTCACCGGGCATGGTGGCGCACGCCTTTGATCCCAGCACTTGGGAGGCAGAGGCAGGCGGATTTCTGAGTTCGAGGCCAGCCTGGTTTACAAAGTGAGTTCCAGGACAGCCAAGGCTACACAGAGAAACCCTGTCTCAAAAAAAAAAAAAAAATAATGTCTGGGGCTGGTGAGATGGCTCAGCCGGTAAGAGCACCTGACTGCTCTTCCGAAGGTGATAAGTTCAAATCCCAGCATCCACATGGTGGCTCACAACCATCCGTAACAAGATCTGGCGCCCTCTTCTGGAGTATCTGAAGACAGCTACAGTGTACTTACATATAATAAATAAAAAAAAAATGTCATACCTCTGTTTACGCATAATAATCATACGTAGACACTGGGCAGTGGAGGCACATGCCTTTAATCTTTAGAGGCAGAGACATGGGGATCTCTGTGAGTGTGAGACCAGCCTGGGCTACAGAGTGAGTTCCAGGACAGCCAGAGCTACAAAGAAAAACCCTATCTAAAAAAAAAAAACAAAAAACAAAAACAAAACAAAACAAGGGCTAGAGAGATGGCTCAGTGTTTAAGAGCACTGATTGCTTTTCTGGAGGTCCTGAATTTGTAAGATCAAACCAGAAAGACCCCTACTCCAAACACGGGCTGTTCGTGCACCCCAAGAATCACGAAAGACCATCTTGATGCAAACTGCAAGAGGATTTTTAATCGGAGCTCCGGGAGGACCCACGTCTCATGCAAGAGACAGGGGAGTCGCCCCTGACCTGAAATTTTACAAAGCTTATAAAGGCAAAAACCACAAACTCGGGGGTGGGGGGAAGGGGGAGGAAAAACCATAAATTTACCTAACAGTTAAGTCATGTGCTACCTTAGGCAACCTCCTGGGGCGTTGAAACATTCCACAGAGGGCGTTGGACTATCTGTGATTGTTCCAGGAAAAGCTTGCCCTGTAGCTAGGGCCAACTGTTCAGTTCCTTATATTAGTTTAAAAGTTCACTTTCGAGCCGGGGCGTGGTGGCGCATGCCTTTAATCCCAGCACTCGGGAGGCAGAGGCAGGCGGATTTCTGAGTTCAAGGCCAGCCTGGTCTACAAAGTGAGTTCCAGGACAGCCAGGGCTATACAGAGAAACCCTGTCTCGGGGGGGGGGGGGGGGGGGTAGTTCAGTTTCCCTCCTGACACAAGGGACTCCATTTTGTCTTTGGTTACGTACTACTCTTTCAAATTCAATTCCCAGCAAACACATGGTAGCTCACAACCACCTGTAATCGGATCTGAAGCCCTCTTCTGGTGTTTCTGAAGACAGCAACATTGTACTCATAAACAAATTAAATAAATCTTTAAAAATAAATAAAATAAAAACAAACAAACAAAAGAAAAAAAACCCAAGTCATTCTCCAAGTCTTGCTCCTGCATCTTTGACCTGGGGTGGAAGAAGCCAAAAGTGGATAAACCCCCACTCTGTGACCACAAGGTGTCAGATGAAGATGAGTGCCTCTCCTCTGAAACCCTGGAGGCCGTGTGTGTGTGTGTGTGTGTGTGTGTGTGTGTGATGAGTAGCGGGTACAGTTGTGGCAAGATGGCTTTCTTATTCGGGTGAGGCTCCACCCTTTCCCATCATCTACATCACGATGCTGTCCTCTGCTGAGAATGAGAGGGTCCCGGCAGAAACTGGGCATCTATGAGAAGCTCCAGAGCACAGTGGCCAGGTTCCTATTGTCCAAGCATCAAGTTTGTGAACACCAAGCTGCAGAACGAGGAAAGTGAGATCGAGGGCTCTGTAGGGACAAGTTCAAGGTCCCTGGCTGTCAGAAGACCCACATCTCAAACAAGTAGGGCTTCTTGTTTTAAAAACATGGTAGCTGGGGCTGGTGAGATGGCTCAGCGGGTAAGAGCACCCGACTGCTCTTCCGAAGATGATAAGTTCAAATCCCAGCATCCACATGGTGGCTCACAACCATCCATAATGAGATCTGGCACCCTCTGAAGACAGCTACAGTGTACTTACATATAATAAATAAAATAAATCTTTAAAAAAAAAAACATGGTAGCTGAGAAGCAGCTCATTTCTGATGGCTGTGGGGTTAGCTATGTCTCTGCATGTGGTCCTCCGGACACGTGGTAGGCCCTGAACTTGTGAGGGTTTCCTCCGTGCTCAGAAATCATGTCCTACCAGTAATGTTCACCAACAAGTTTCACATTCAGCCTCCAAACAAAACACCCAATATGATATGCTCGACATCCATAGTATGTATACCATCCAGGACCATATATACGTATATGTGTGTGTGTGTGTGTGTGTGTGTGTGTGTGTGTGTGTATGAAATTGTTGAGAGCATTTTATTATATGTAAGTACAGTGTAGCTGTCTTCAAACACTCCAGAAGAGGGCATCAGATTTCGTTATGGATGGTTGTGAGCCACCATGTGGTTGCTGGGATTTGAACTCGAGACCTTCGGAAGAGCAGTCGGCGCTCTTAATCACTGAGCCATCTCACCAGCCCCCGAGAGCATTTTAAAAGTATTCTTTTTAATCTAAAAAGAAAAGAATAGTAACAAGGAAGAAGTGGGGGATGGTGGAGAAGAGAAGAGGGAGGAGAAAGCATGACTATTTAAACGTCTACACAGAACAGGTGAGCCGACTCAGTGGCCAAAGGTGCCTGCAGCCATGCTCATGGCCAGAGTTAAATCTGCAGGACCCAGGGGTAGAAAAAGAGAACCAATTTCTGGAAATTGTTCTCTGACCTCTATAAGTGCCCCACATAGCACATCTACATAAATACTCACAAAAATAAATAAAACAAAACAGCAACATCAGAGCTGGGGTAGGACTTAGTGGTAGAACCCTTGCCTTGCTTTTAAATACCCTCATTTTTATTCTGGGTACCACAAAAATAAGTAAAAATAAAAACAAAACAAAAACCCCAAAAGGTACATGAAGAGCTTGCTGACACTTGCAAGATCACACAGAAGAGTGTGACAAACACTTGTGCTATAGCAGTATTCATAAAAACATAGATTTCCTTGACCAGTGGCAGCACACATCTTTAATCCTGGCACCCAGGAGGCAGAGGCAGATGCTCTCTGTGTTTGAGGCCAGCCTGGTCTATAGAGTGAGTTCCAGGACAGCCAGGGCTGCACAGAGACCCTGTCTTGAAAAACCAAAACCAAACCAAACCAAACAAACAAACAAAAAAACCCCAAAACCAAACCAACCAACCAACCAACCAACCAACCAAAAATCCCATGGTGCTGCTATTTATTGACTGAGTATTTTGGCTGCCTTGAGTTTCCTGTCTCAGAACTGGGATAGTAATAGCACATGGGCTTATTGTCAGGTTTTAAAAGGATGTGTATAAGTACTTAGTATCTGTCCCACAGTGACCAGAACCCAGTAAGTAACTATTATTATTTTAACTGGTACACATGTGAGGGGAAATGCTATCGCCCAAACCTATTCCCCAAATACCATTCATCAGAGCTTCTCTTTGGCAACCTCCATCCTGTCTGGATGTCTTTTCATCCCTGGCACCACTAGTGAACACCCTGTCTTAGTTAGAGTTTTATTGATATAAAGAGACACTATGACCGTGGCAACCCTTACAAAGAAAACCACTTAACTGGGGCTGGCTTACACTTTAGTCCATCATTGTCAAAGCAGGAAGCATGGCGGCACACAGGCAGACATGGAGCTGGAGGAGGAGCTGAGAGGTCTACATCCGGCTCGGCAGGCAGTAAGAAAGAAGACTGAGGCCGGGCGTGGTGGCGCACGCCTTTAATCCCAGCACTTGGGAGGCAGAGGCAGGCGGATTTCTGAGTTCGAGGCCAGCCTGGTCTACAGAGTGAGTTCCAGGACAGCCAGGGCTATACAGAGAAACCCTGTCTCAAAAACCAAAAAAAAAAAAAAAAAAAAAAAAAAAAAAAAAAAAAAAAAAAAAAAAAAAAAAAAAAAAAAAAGAAAGAAGACTGAGACACTAGGCTTTGCTTGAGCCTCTGAAACCTCTAAGCCTACCTACTGACTCACTTCCTTCAGCCACCTCACAGCTACTCCAACATAGCCACACCTCTTAATAGTGCTAGTCCTATGATCCTCTAGGCCATCTTTATTCAAACTTCCACATAGCCCATATAAATTCCCTTTTTAAAAAGTATTTATCTCTGTGGCATATATGTATACACAGTACTTTGGTCATTTTCCTCCCTCCATTACCCCTATTCCTCTCCCCTTTCTGGTGGTTTTCTATCTAGCCCTATCCCATGCTCCTCTCTCTTATCTAAGTACAATAAAGGAAAAATGATGTCAAATAATAAAAAATACTTTATTTTTTTTTAAGATTTATTTTATTTATTATATGTAAGTACACTGTAGCTGTCTTCAGGCATTCCAGAAGAGGGCGCCAGATCTCGTTACGGATGGTTGTGAGCCACCATGTGGTTGCTGGGATTTGAACTTCACCTTCGGAAGAGCAGTCGGGTGCTCTTACCCGCTGAGCCATCTCACCAGCCCCAATACTTACTTTTTTAGACAGGCCTTGAACTCATTGAGATCCCCCTGCTTCTGCCTGCCAAACACTGGGCTCAGAGGTGTGTACCACATACCGGGCAATGCGAAGATTCTTTTAAGAGGAACCATAAGGCTGCGTGTGACGGCACAGGTCTGGGTCACAGAACTTAGGAAGCAGATTGAGCTGGGTCCTTTTTGTCAGCTTGAGAAGACAGAATCGTGAATGAGAAAAATGCTCCATAAAATGGACCTAAGGCAAGCTCTGGGAGCCATTGTCTGGTTTATGATTGATGTGGGTGGGCTGAGGGCACCTTGGGCCACCAGTGCCAACCCTGGACAGATGGCTCTGCCTTGTTTGAGGATGCAGGCTGAACAAACCTAGAGCAAGCAGTAAGCGGTGTCCCCCCTACCCCCATAGCTCCTGCTTCAGTTTCTACTTCCATGTTCCTGCCTTGAGTTCCCGCCCTGACTTCCCTCAGTGGCAGAGTGTGCTCTGGTAGCTGTGAGAGGAGATAAACCCTTTCCTCCCCAAGCTGCTTTTTAGTCACAGTGTTTTGTCACAGTGATAGGCACCCCACCTAAGACACAGAGAAAGGAGGAGAGTGAATCTGAGAACAACCCAAGCCACAAAGCAAGACTTTGCCTCAAAAATAGAAAACAAACAAGCAAACCCCAAAACAATATAAGGGCTTGGCAAGATGGCTCAGTGGGTAGAGCTGCTTGCTATCAGTTCTGGCAACTGGAGTTTGATCACTGAAACATGATGGAGAAAGAGAAATGGCTTCTGTAAGCTATCTTCTCATCTTTGCTCAGACATTGTGGTACATACCTGTGCACGCATGCCTCCCTAAATAGAAACTAAACGTAAACTGTTCTTAAAAACTCTGACTCCCCAGTTTTCAGCCTTGTTTGTATATGTTAACTACCTAGAAGATCATTTAAGATGTATTTATTTAATGTCTGAGTGCTCTATCTGCATGTACACTTACATGCCAGAAGAGGGCATCAGATCACATATTATATAGATGGTTATGAGCCACCATGTGGTTACTGGAAATTGAACTAGGGACCTCTGGAAGAGCAGCCAGTGCTCTTAACTGCTGAGCCAGCTCTCCAGTTCCAAACATTACATCCTTTTTTTTTTTTAAGATTTATTAGAGGGCAATTTAAACTCAGCAAGATTATGTTCAGTTAAGAGATTATAGATTCTTTTTTTAAAGATTTATTTATTTATTATATGTAATACACTGTAGCTGTCTTCAGATACCCCAGAAGAGGGCATCAGATCTCATTATGGGTGGTTGTGAGCCACCATGTGGTTGCTGGGATTTGAACTCAGGACCTTCAGAAGAACAGTCTGTGCTCTTAACCAGTGAGCCACCTCTCCAGCCTGAGATTATAGATTCTTTAACCTATGTTGATGGTAGAAGGTCTTTTTGAGGTTGGCTTTTGAGTTGGAGCTTTAGTCTCTTCCAAAATAAGCTTTTTGTTCTTTGAGAAAGGGTCTTAGTAAGCAGTCCTGGGTGGCCTGGAACTTACTATATAGACCGGCTGGTCTCAAACTTCAGAGATCTGCCTTTCTCTTCTCCTCAACATTGGGATTAAAGGCCTACGCCACCATGCCAGGCTAGGTGGGCTAAGCAGTTCAGCATTGGGATTAAAGGCCTATGCCCCATGCCAGGCTAGGTGGGCTAAGCAGTTCAGCATTGGGATTAAAGGCCTACGCCCCATGCCAGGCTAGGTGGGCTAAGCAGTTCAGCATTGGGATTAAAGGCCTACGCCCCATGCCAGGCTAGGTGGGTTAAGCAGTTTTTTCTTGGCTGGTTTGGAGTTCTCTTTTGAGGCTCTATCACATGCCCAATGGAGCCACACAAATTATTACCCCCGCTGTCACCCCAAAGGTCTTTCAGATTCCTGTGAAAATTCATCTGCATATTCAGTGTGGGCTCGCAGTCAAAAAACGTTAGTAAAGGACCTTTACAACTTGACCTTTAACTTCAGTACCCAGGTCTCTTCCCCTCTACTAGTAGGTCCATCCTTCATCCAGGGCAGAAGCAGAAGTATCTATCTCATGGGAGACCAGAGGTGCCATTCCCTCCAGATGAAAATGAGTCTGGACATTATCTGAGCAAAGAGAAAGGCAGGCAAGATTGAGAGATGCCCTAGACAGAATCCTGGCTTGAAAGAAGAAAACTTAAAAAATTAGTCTTAAAGCAAGAAGTATGCTTCAAATGGTCCTGCAGTGTTTGTGCTTATCTCACACAGAAAGCTTCTGACATCCTACAGTAGAGAAAGATCGTGACAGAGACACTTTAAGTCTGAGTCTTGTTTGTTTTGTGTTTTGAGACAGGGTTTCCTTGTGTTGCCCTAGTTGTGCTGAAACTCTGTATATCAGACTGGCCTCAAACTCAGAGATCTGCCTGCCTCTGTTTCCTGAGAACTAGAATTAAAGGTGTGTGCCATCACCACCTGGCTAGGCCTGAGTTTTATACTATTCTTTCCTACTGGGAATGCCCTGCAGATGAGATAACTATTCTGAGAGGTTAGATGATATAGCAATGATATTGAATATCCCCTGTATGATCATATGGGTTCCAGAATGTATTTCTGTTCTTGTTTTGTGTTTGTGTGCGTGTGTATGTGTGTGTGTGGCGTGCGTGCACACATGCACAAGAGTGTCTTCCAAACCTCTCACCTATTAATACATAAGGAATGTGTGTTGTGTGAATACGTATGGATGACTTCATTATACTTTTACACTTTGTTTTGACCTAAAGCACCACCTGTGAATCACAAGTATTCCCATGTTCTTTTGAAATCTCCAATCTGGGGATGGAGAGAGGGCTGAGCAGTTAAGACTGCTAACTGTTCTTGCAGAGGGCCAGAGTTCAGTCCCCAATGCCAACTTGCCTGCATACAGTAACAGTCAGTAACTCTTAACGCCATGGGATCTAAAGCTGTCTTCTGCCCTCTGCTGGCTTCTGCACTGTAAATGGTTCACATAAACCCATACAGGCTCAGACAGGTACACATAGATAATAAATAAATCTTCAGAAAAAGAAAGAAGAGGCAGCCTCAAGTCTGAGATGAAATACAGTAGCTTCAAAGGGTATGGTTAGGCAGTCTACTTAAAATGTTAACGATTCAGACAGATAATTAGATATTCTGCTTTTCAGAAATTTCAATGAAGGAAATCTGGTGTTTCAATTTTTAGGAGAAAACAAATGTAGAAGGGGCAGGTTGGCGTTGGAGAAAAAAGAGGAAGGGGAAAATGTATCTTGTCCAGCCACATTACTCTGCGGAGGTCTTGGTAGCCACTCCCTTTCATTTCTCTGTCTAAGGAAGACATCTAGAGGCTGCTGTCTGTCCTGAAAGGCTTTTCCAGATGACTTCCTCACAGATCCCACTGATCACAGAGACCACTGATCACAGTGGACAAAGCCCAACTGAATGATATTAATCTGTGGCTAATTATGATTACAGTCATGAAGGACATTTAGGGGCAACTGAGGAAATCTGAGTATTGACCGAATTCTGGTCGATATGACTATGTTGATGTTTATTCTTTAATTTCCCTCCTGCACCTTCTCCTCTTCTTTTCTTTTTCTTCTTCTTGTGGCAGGGTCTTGCTTTGTTGGCGAGCCAGCAATCAGCAGCTCACACAACCTTTTTGCCTCAGGCTTCCAAGTAACTGCTCGATATCACATCTGGTCCAAAATTGTTTTTCTTAGGTGTGGTTAGTACATTGTTGATCTTGGAGACGCAGGTCTCGGTCCTTCAGGATAAGGAAGAGGCTCCTGCAAGTTACTTTGAGCTGGCTTGGGAAAGGGTAAGTGTGCACAGGTTCATAGAGAGCAAAATGTCAATAGCTACAAACTTGTAAGTGTGTGCATGTGGAATGTGTGTTTATGAATAGTTACCATACTATTTTTCTTTGCAAAGTAGCAAGGAAACTTTGTATAAAAGCAAAGCTACATGGGGAGTGTGTGGTGAACTCCTTTAATCCCAGTACTTAGGAGACAGAGACAAGTAGATCACCATGAGTTCCAGACCAGGCAGGACTACATAGTGAGACCCTGTTCTTTTTTCTTTTCTTTTCTTTTCTTTTTTGAGAGAGAGAGACAGAGACAGAGAGAACTAGAAAATATCATCCTGAGTGAGGTAACCCAATCACAAAAGATCACACATGGTATGCACTCATTGATAAGTGGATATTGGCACAAAAGCTTGGAATACCCAAGATACAATTCACAGACTACATGGAGTTCAAGAAGAAAGAAGATCAAAGGGTGGGTGCTTCAGTCCTTCTTGGAAAGGGGAACAAAATACTCACAGGAGCAAATATAAATACAAAATGTAGAGCCAAGACTGAAGGAAAGGCCATCCAGAGCCTGCCCCTCCTGAGGATTCATCCCACATACAGTCACTGAAACCTGACACTATTGTGGATGCCAAGTGCATGCTGAAAGGAGCCTGATATGGCTGTCTCCTGAGAGGCCCTGCCAGAGCTTTACAAATACAGAGGAGGATACTCGCAGCCAACAACTGTACTGAGCCCCAGGGTCCCTAATAGAGGAGTTAAGAGAAAGGACTGAGGACTAAGGGAGCTGAAGGGGTTTTCGACCCCATAGGAAGAACAGCAATATCAATCAATCAACACCACCCCCCCCCCCCCAGCTCCCAGGGACTAAGACAGCAACCAAGGAGTACACATGGCTGGCTCCAGCTGCGTATGTAGCAGATGATGGCCTTGTCATGCGTCAATGGGAGGAGAGGTCCTTGGTCCTATGAAGGTTGGATAGATGCCCCAGTATAGGGGAATCGAGGGTGGGGAGTGGGTGGGTGGGTGAACACCCTCATAGA
>CACVCL010022903.1:0-29683 GCA_902729485.2 Mus minutoides
GGCAAGGGAGGGGTTTGGAAGAGAAGGATGGGAAGCTGCCATCTGGATATAAAGTAAGTAAAAACTTTATTAGTGAAAAAGAAGAAAGGATGGTAGCTGGGCATAAAGGTAAGAATCAGCCAGTAAGAGCATCCCACCCCCATGGCCTCTGCTTCAGCTCCTGCTTCAGCTCCTGCCCTGACTTCCATCAGTGACGAACTGTGGACACGGGAAGTGTAGCCAAACGTAAGTCTTTTCCTCTGGGAGTAGCATTAGGTCAGGTTGTTTGCCACAGCAACAAAAATCAAAGTAGGACACAGGTCACGACTGATAACTACCCCAGAGCAATGGGCAAAATGAACCTGGGTAAACCAGAGGGTGGTTGTTCTACCTGGCAGGCCAAGAAGGGTCCCGATGTGAGCCATGTCGTCTCTCCACAGGAAGCAAGGCAGCAAAGGAGAGCAGGCTAGCTCCTCAGTACCCCAGAGTCAAGGCTAGCTCCTCAGTACACCAGAGCCATGGCTAGCTCCTCAGTACCCCAGAGCCAAGGCTAGCTCCTCAGTACACCAGAGCCAAGGCTAGCTCCTCAGTACACCAGAGCCAAGGTTTATAGGATTTACCCTAGATTTTTGAAGAGCATATTTTGAGGAGACGGAGAGATGGCTCAGGGTTTAAGAGCACTGATTATTCTTCCAGAGGTCCTGAGTTCAGGCAGGAGGATGACAAGTTGAAGTCCAGCTACAACATGTTCAAGGTTAGTCTGGCCTATTTAGCAAGATCCTGTCTCAAAGATTTTAAAGCGACTGGGAGTGTGGCACAGCAGTGGAGTCGTTCCCCCCCCCCATTCCTCCTCCACCTCCCCAAGAAGCCCAAAATAATGGCTGAGGGTGTGGTCAGGGGTGGAGCCCCGCCTAGAATTTCCCAGTGAGGGACTGGGGGCATGGCCAGCGGTGCCCCCCCCCCCGCCCAGAATCCCTTCAGGGAGGAGTTGGGGAGTGGTTGCGGTAGATCCCCTGCTTAGAATCTCCCAGTGAGGGGCTCAGCTGTAGTGTGTCTTCCTATCATGCTGAGGTCATGAGGGCATTCCTTGGCATTGAGGACAAAAAAAGAAGGAAGGGGGAGGTGTAGACTTGATTTCTGTAATCCGGACCCTGTAAAGACAGCACTCTCTTCTGCTAGGTAGGAATCCCAGGTCTCCTTCAACCTGTACTGTAAAAGTCAGAGGAGGGAGGCCTTGATACAAGGAGGGCATTGCTGAGTGAACCTTTGTCAGTGTGCGCCCGGCCTGTGGCTCCCCTTACAGTCAGTCTGGAACACGCCAGTTCCTGCTCTCCTCACTTTATTAGAATCAGTTGCCTCAAGCCCCACCTTTCTTGGAGGACTGGAGAAAATCAGTGTGTTATAAATTAAGCATCTCTGGGCTTCACCCTGGGAACCCTGCCAGCTGGCCACTAGCCATCTGCCCACCATACAGATCCTCTGCCGGTGAGGACAGCTCACGGCCCCTCAACCCTGCTGGCATCCTGGGCTCAGCCTTCATCTGCCTCTCTCTGTGTCCTACAGGGCACCAGGCTCAGCAGTATTCCGAGTAGTCTTCCTCCACATAGTTAGAAGGGAACCAGCCAATCTGCAGAGAGAAGAGAGACCCATCAGAAAAGCTGCTGTCACTCTCATGCCTCATCACAACAGGTTGGACCCCTCTTGCCTTGGGGCTTTCACACTTATTGCTGACTCCTCCTCTGTACACACACGAGGACGGCCCTCCAATTCCTAAAAGTCTCTGCTCGTGTGTCACCTCGTCAGTAAAGCCTTCCAGTCACTCTGCTTTTCGCAGTAAGCACCACACACGCCATACAGTCTTTCTCTCAACTGTTCTCCCAGAACTTACCATCATCTGAATGGTCACACATTCTGCCTATTTACAGGATTGATTGCTGAACCAAATTCCCTCCCCTAACACAACACAAGGTCGGCAAGGGCGAGACATTTTTGACTCCCACTCGCTGGACTCCAAAAGCCTAGAAGAGACCCCAGTGCTCAGTGAACACTTTATTAATATATCTTGGAATGTTGGGCAGACAGAGGGATAGATGGATGAGTGAAAGATAGATAGGTAGATAGATAAATGGATAGATAGATACATACATGGATAGATACATAGATGGATACATAGATGGTATAGATACATACGTACATGCATAAACAGATGATAGATAGATAGATAGATAGATAGATAGATAGATAGATAGATAGATAGATAGATAATACAGATACATAGATAGACATAGTTAGACACATAGATATATGGATAAATACATAAATAGACACAGATGATACATACATAAACAGATGATAGATGATAGATACATAGATAGAAATAGATACATAGATATATAAATACATAAATAGATACATAGATATATGGATAGATACATAAGTAGATGATACATACATAGACAGCCAGACAGATTCATACATACATACATACATACATACATACATACATACATACATACGTAATTGAGCAGATGGGTGGTTGGATGGTGCATAGATAGATGAGTAAGTGAATAAAGAAATAGAAAATGATAGATGGGTAGATAGATGAATGGGTGGGTGAATGGAAGAGTAGATGGATGGGTAAATGGATGAATAGATGGATGTAAGAGTGAATGAATGGATAAATAAATGAATGGATAGATAATGATGAGTGGATGGGTGGTGTTAGATGGATAGATGATATGAGTAAACAGATGGATGGTGGGTGGATGAGAGTTTGATGAATACATGGATGGAAAGATGGGTGGGTGGAGAGACAGACACATAAAAATGATGGTCGTGCAGGGAGACGGGTGACTGGCAAATAGATGCTTGGATAAACCCTGTCTGCCCCCAGACTTTCTTAAAACACTCTGAATGACTCTTTCAACCCCTAGATGTCTACCACCACTCACTAAATGTGACAGCACATGTGTTTAACAAGTTTCTAAGCATTTCTCCAAATCATGGGAGCTTTGTGAAGTGTTTCCCCAGACAGAATAAAAGCTCTAACCAGTGGCCTTATCTTCACTCAACAAATATTTGAGAAACCTTTCCAGCAAGAAAGAATGCTAGATGCTGGAATTCATCAGCTGCTGAAAGGTCTCCATCTACATACAGTTCAACGTAGGAACTCGGCCAAAGCAAGCTGGCCTGAAGTGTCTTTTTTTCTCTTGAAGCCAGGACCAGAGCAGGCAAAGAGCAGTGTGGTTCACCCCAAGTCTGCCTCTTCACACATCCCATAGTTACTGAGCACCTACTGTGTGCCACAGCCTGTGACAAAGCACTGAGCCACACAGACACAATCCATCCGTTTCATCTCCCTTATCTGTCAGTTGCTCTCTCACCTTTTACACTGGGGGATTTGTCTTCTGTGTGTTCTTACTGCCCTATCTAGTTAACTTGACACAAGCATGATCTGACTGTAATGCATTTTCTTAATTAGTGATCCATGGGGGCGGTCCCCACCTACTGTGGGTGGTGCCATCCCTGGGCTGGTGATCCTGGCGTCTATTTTTTTTTTTTAAAGCAGGCTGAGCAGGCCATGGGGCGCAAGTCAGTAAGCAGCACCCTCCATGGCCTCTGCATCAGCTCCTGCCTCAAGGTTCCTGCCCTCTCTAATTTGATGATGAACTGTTATATGAAACTGTGAGTGAATAAATCCTTCTCTCCTGTATTGGCTTTTGTCATGGTGTTTCATCACAGCAATAGTGATCCTGATGAAGACACTTACTGACAGTCTGGGGGTTTTTTTGGGGGGGGTGAGGGGCTGGGTACAGGATCTCTTATCAGCCTGGAACTCACCAATTAGATGAGGCTGGGTGTTTGGTGAGTCTGAGTTGTCTATTTGTCTTAGTCTTTGCAGCACTGAGATGATATATGGATGCCACCATATCCTATTTTCTTTTCATGTGAATAGTTGGGGGATGGAGGGGAAGAGTGGGCCAGTAGACAGATGTACACATAGGTTACTGAACAAGCCAATGAGTGGATGGATGGATGGATGGATGGATGGATGGGATCTGAGTGATATATGAACTGATGTATGGGTGGGTTCTAGGGGATGGATGAACTAATGAATCAGGAGATTCTGGGTTTTGAACTCAGTCTTCAAATCTGTAATACAAGCACTTTATCAGCTGAGAACCAACCCAGCCCAGTGGCAGTCATTTTACCCTCATCTCTGGAAGGGTGGGCAAGAAGTTCCCTCGGGAGTCCTATTTCCCCTCGCCATCCTGACCACTCCCTAGGTTGACTGAGTTCAGCACAATCTCACTAAACATTGCTTCACAAAGATAACGGTTAGACAGTGCTCCCTTTGTACCCAGAAACATCTCCATCTCAGAGAAGGTCCTCAATCAATAGATTGATGTAGGTGGGGAAATATGTTAAATCTCAGTGTCCTTTTGCCTCTCTGACTAGGCATGACCTGCACGGAGCCACAATCCATCTCACCACAGTCAGGACACTCACTGCACGCCCCACCCAGATGGTCATCCCTCCAGCCTCACCCGGCCGTAGATCTCCCCACGCCACCAGCCTTGCTGTCCCTTCTTGTTGAGGATCTTGATGATATCACCCTCCTTAAGGGACAGTTCCGACCTGTCCCGGGCACAGAAGTCGTAGCGGGCCTTGGCAGTGCCAAAATACTTGGTGCTTCCAGCTGTGAAGAGAAAATGAGATACCTAAGCATCTGAGATAAACACCCAGACATCTGTAGACAATGTAGAGAGGGGGACATGTTCTCCAGATGGTACCGTCTATTTGGGCTTTTGTGATGGTTAGCTTCACCTGTCAACTTGGCCCAACCTAGAATCATCCAGGAAGACAGTCTCAATAAGGGACTGGTTACACTGTGTTGGTCTGTGGCTATGTCTCCATGAATTTGCCTTAATGAAGTGAATTGATGTGGAATTTTCAGCCCACCATGAGCGGCGTCATTCCCTAGGCAGGGGCTGAGGGAGGAGGGGAGCGGAGACTTAAACCAAATAAGAGTGGACAAAGAAAGCTGAGTACAAGTGAGCAAGTACACACTCACTTCTCTCTGCTCACGACTGCTCATAGGATGTGACCAACTGCACAGTAAGGGACAGGAACCTGGAACTGGGAAGTAAAGTAAACCGTTTCTCCCCACATGGTGCTTTTTGTCATGATAGTTTATCACATCAATAGACATAAAACTAGAGCATGCACCTTACTGAGTGACCTCTAAGCTGAAGGGACACAGCTCTACTTCCAGCGCTGACCTCCCAGCCTGGTGAGTACCCACGTTTAGGAAATTTGAATTTTTTTTAAGTAGGGTTTCATGATGTAGTGTGGTTTGACTTGTCATTCTCCTGCCTCGGCCTCCTCCTCAGTGCTGGGATTATGAACACACACCATCGCACCTGGTAAAACCAGGTCTTCCATAATTTTAATAGTGTCTTGTGTACACTCAATTTCTCTACATCTATGAGTCCCTAACCATCATATTTAGGTCCAGATTCACAGAGAGATTATATTTTTAAAAGTCATTACAGGCTAGAGAGGTGACTCAGAGTTTCACTGCCAGCACCCACATGGAGACTGCCAGCCACTTAGAACTCCAATTCCACGAAATTTAACATTCTCTTCTGTATTCTGTAAGCACTGCTCTCAAGTGCACATAGCCATACACAGACACACATGTATACACATAATTAAAATTAAAAATAAATGCCAGGCGGCGGTGGCGCACGCCTTTAATCCCAGCACTTGGGAGGCAGAGGCAGGCGGATTTCTGAGTTCGAGGCCAGCCTGGTCTACAAAGTGGGTTCCAGATGTCTCAATGTCAGTGGCACTGAGACAAGAGTTGTTAGGGAGAAGGGCAGTGGCTAGAGCTGCCATTCTGTCTCTAGAGTTCCATCCAGATTCCACTGAGTTGCCCAGATGCAGTGTGGGAAGTGCAGAGACAACCCTGCAGGGCTCCCTGGGGCAGCCACAGCAGGAAACAAACACGTGTAGAGATGGAAGAGTGAGAGAAGCTGAGTGGTTTGAGCATTCTGAAGAGAGGTGGGATTGGTGACACAAAGGCTGCTGTTGCTTTTGCTCCTTGGGGAAGCACAATGTCACTCAGTAGAGCCAGTAAGAGACACAACTACCAGTGGGCCTGCACCTTTTCCTTTGAGAAAACCCGCCACAGTGTGAGTCGCTGTGACTCCCAGAGCTGCATCTTAGGATAGAAAGAGGAACCTGCAGAGTGGAGACCACAGCTGACTGTCATATCCGGCTGTGTTGGCTTCTCATCTTTGGCCTATCTGCTGATCTCTCTACTTGCTTGTGGTTCAATCATGAGACTGTTGCAACTATATGTTGAATTATGTTTTTTGCTGTGCTGTGTTTAACTTTGGCCAGGGATGTGCTTCCTTTGGAATCTTTGGGTTGGACAAACATTTAACCGTCATACTTTCAAAAGAAGATGTCACCGATGGCTCTGGGTTCTGGGGTGGGGGTGGGAGCACTATGGTGAGCAAGAATGTGATAGAGAGATGGGAGAGGAAGAGATGGGAAATGATTTGTGTGCTATGAAGAGGCAGACCCAGAGACATGAGGGTAATGAGAAACAAACGGATGTGACTAGCCTGTGCTCCACCTGAGGCCATGGTGAAGTTCCAGCCAGTGCTGCCACCGAGGGCCATGTCGGGGATCTGTGTCAATGTCCACAGCCGACTTTACCACCAAGGGCCATAAGGATGGCCTGAGCTGGGCTGCTACCTGAGGCCAGATAGATATCCAAGGACTGAGCAAAGCTGGCCACACGCTCACCTGCTAAAGCACTTGGAAGAGCTGGCCCTATCTTCAAATGCCAGAAAGTGGCACAGATGTGAAAGAGATGCCCCACCCCCACCCTTACATCCTACAGCAGGGAGGTGAGCTGGCCCTGCATCCCCCCACCCCTACTCACTGCCCACCCTTACCTACTCCCCTACCCGCACCCATTACACTGTGGCAGAAGCCAGAGTCCTCGAAGCCGACCAATGATCATTTGAGAGCAAAGCTGTTTGGACAAGGTGTATTGCACAGGATGCTGTGACACACTGCAGCTTTCATGGCTAGGTGGGTTTTTTGTTTGCTTTGTTTTGTTTGTTTTCTTTGGGGGAAGGTTGCAGAGGCAGAGGACAGATGTGGAGAAGTGAGGAGATCACTGTGTTTGGGGTGCATGATGTGAAATTCACAAGTTTTGCAAGCAAATGGATGGAACTAGAAAATATCATCCTCTGGATGGCCTTCGCTTCAGTCTCTGCTCCATACTTTGTCTCCTTATTTCCTCTCGTGAGTATTTTGTTGATCCATCACCTATACAGACATTAAACCCAAACACCATTGCAGATGCCAAGAAATGCCTGCTGACAGGAGCCTGATATAGCTGTCTCCTAAGAGGCTCTGCCAGAACCTGAGGCAGATGCTCGCAGCCAAACCACTGGACTGAGCATGGAGTTCCCAATGGAAGAGTTAGAGAAAGGACGGAAGGAGCTGAAGGGCTTTGCAATCCCATAGGAAGAACAACAATATCAACCGACCAGACGCCCCCTCCAACCCGAGCTCCCAGGGACTAAACCACCAACCAAGGAATGCACATGGAGCGACCCATGGCTCCAGCTGCATATGTAGCAGAGGATGGCCTTGTCGGGCATCAATGGGAGGAGAGACCCTTGGTCCTGTGAAGGCTCTATGCCCCAGGGTAGGGAAATGCTAGGGCAGGGAGGCATGAGTGAGAGGGTGGGTGGGGGAGCACCCTCATAGAAGCAGGGGGAGGGAAGATGGGATAGGGGGTTTCCAGAGGGGAAACTGAGAAAGGGGATGTACCGGCAAAGATGGATATACCAGAAGTGAGGTATTCCTGTGACAACCTGACCGTGTTTTGGGAAGGACTGTGGAAGGACTTTGGAACTTTGGGCTAGAAGATCCATTTGGTGTTAAAAGCATTGTGTGATATTCTGTAGGAGCTTGGAAGATAATGTTGAGAACAGTGCAGAAGATGGAGGCCTGGTTTGTGAAATTTCACAGGAAAGATTAAAGACTTATCAGGGCCATTGCTGTTTTGATTGTGAAGATTCTGTGGTTCTGGTTAGCTGGGGCTGAAGAATCAGCTGTGATTAACAAGATACCAGAACTACTAAAGCAAAAACTTTGCATTACTGGGACTATTGATGGTGATTAGCTGGAGCTAAGAAATTAGTGATGATTAAGAGACCAGCATCATTGAGGTGACATCTTCTGGGAAGTGTTTTCTGAGAGCACAGAGGCTGTGTTCCAGAGACAGCCAGTGTTGTACCTCATGCAGCAGCAGGACTTGGTAATGTGTAAGAGTCACCCAGGTGGTACTGGTTTTGAAGGCATGAAGGGGTCATGCAGAGCAGCTGAGGCTCAGCACTGAGAGAGACCATGGAAGGCCATTGGTGAATGTCCAGCCTCAGTAGCAATTGATGGCCCAGGACTGAAGGGGTCATGCAAAAGAGTTGAGGCTTGGCACCATGAAGAGAGCCTATGAGAGGCTGTTGGTGAAGCCTAGTTACAGCGGAAGACAGCAGTGCTTTGGAGATGCCAGTACCATGAGATGACCACCAAGAACAGCAGCAGCAATGGAGTACAGGCAACTAGAGCCTAGAAGACAAGGTGTGTGCTACAAAGGGCAGGGTTAGAGAAGTGACCCAAGCCCTTGGAGGAGCCCAGAAGATTGTGAGTGGATCCCAGACATTGGACAGTTGGAGTCTGATTTTGCTTTTGATTGTGACTGTGCCCTGATATTTTTCCCTCTTGAAGGAAGAAAGTATTTTAGTAGAGCCCACAGTTAAGAGACTTTTAATTGTAAAGAGACTTCAGATTTTAAAAGAGATTGGATATTTTAAAGGGACTGAAATTTTAATATGTAAGAATTTGCAAAGACTGTGGGACTTTTAAAGTTATTTAGATCTTGGGGATGAATAAAAAAGTTAGGGTTGAGGCTTAATAGTGATGTGTTTGTGTGTCAGGTTGACAAGGGGTCAATTGTACTGGCTGGTTTTGTGTGTCAACTTGACACAGGCTTGAGAACGGAGCTTCAGTTGGGGAAGAATGTACCAGAGACCAGGTAGGTGAGAGACTCTCAGGACTCAAAGGGAAGGACCTTAGATGAAATGCCCGACAGTGGGGAGAGGGAACTTATAGAGCCCACCTCCAGTAGAAAGACAGGGCATCAAGTGAAAGGATGGGGTTGCCATCCCACAGTCAAAAACTCTGACCCAGAATTGTTCCTGTCTAAAAGAACTTCAGGGACAAAAATAGAGAAGAGCCTGAGGAAAAGAAGGTCCAGTGACAGGTTCAAATTGGGATCCAGCTCAAGGGGAGGCTCCAAGGCCTGACACTATTACTGATGCTATGGTGTGCTTACAGACAGGAGCCTAGCATGGCTGTCCTCCGAAAGGCCCAACAAGTAGCTGAGTCAGATGCAGATACTTACACTCAACCAATGGACAGAAGCTGGGGACCCCTGTGGTTGAATTAGGGAAAGGCTGGAAGAAGCTGAGGAAGAGGGCCACCCCATAGGAAGACCAGCAGTCTCAACTAACCAGGACCTCAGAGATCTCTCAGACACTGAGCCACCAACCAGGCAGCACACACCAGCTGATATGAGGCCCCAGGCACATATACATCAGAGGACTGCCTGGTCTGGCCTCAGTGAGAGAAGGTTCACCTAACTCTTGAAAGACTTTGGTCCCTAGGGAGTGGGGAGGTCTGATGGGGTGGGGGTGGGAGTGGGGGAAATCCTCTTGGAGATGAGGAACAGTCAGAGGGCAGAAGAGAAGGGGAATAATGACTGGATTGTAAAAAAAGATTAAATAATATAGATATAGGGCTCAGTAATTAAGAATGCTGGCTGCAGTCAGGCACTGGTGGTACACAGCACCCAGAAGGCAGACACGGGTGACTTTCTAGGTTCAAGGACAGCCTTATCTATAGAGCAAGTTCCAGAACAGCCAAGACTACACAGAGAAACCCTGGCTCAAAAAAAATAATAATAACAAAGGAAGGAAGGAAGGAAGGAAGGAAGGAAGGAAGGAAGGAAGGAAGGAAGGAAGGAAGGAAGGAGAGAGAAATATAAAGAATGCTTGCCACTCTTCCAGAAGACCTGGGTTCAGTTCCCAGTTCCCACTTTGGACAGCTCACAGCCACCTATAAATCCAGCTCCAAGGACATAGTGCCCTTTTCTGGCCACTGCAGGTACTGCACTCGTATGGAACACACACAGATGTACAAGTACAGCACACATATAAATAAATCTTCAGCAAATAAAAGGAGACATCTCCAACACCACACAATGCCACATAAATAAGCATTCAATAAAGAATTATTAAAAAAAAAAAAAAGGTACAAACAAGCCGGCCCTGGAAGCCCTGGCTCTCTCTCCCTCCCGCAAGAGAAGGCATTGTGCAGCCATCCAGCCTGCAGCATCTCCTACCTGGTGGCTTGCTGATGGCTCTCCTCTCAGGTTCCTTATAAGGAAACTGCAAGGTGGTGTCCAACGACTTGAAGCAATCTTTGAGGGAATTCTGCTGATAAAACTCTACCAGTTCCTAGGGGAAAAAAAAAAAAAAAACAGAATCGTCATGATCCCAGAGGGCCAGCCCACCGTGCCGCAGAGCTCAAGCCCTTGTCTGCACTCCAAACAGCCCTTCTGATGGGAGACTCCTTCCTCGACTGGAACAGCAGGGACCACCTGTGGAAGGGACCCTGTGGTGGGGAATGTTGACTAGCCTGTGGCCATGTCTACATTAAGTTAACTGAGAAGGGCAGAGCCCCCTGAGCGTGGATGGCTCCATCCCGTTCATCCGGGCTGAACGAAAAGGAAGAACAAGCTGAGCACCAGCCTCCCATTTCTCCCTGCTCCCTGACTACGGACACGTGACCTGACTACGGACACGTGACCAGCCCCCTCACACTCATTGTCCTCAGCCTGTGGTCTGGAAGAGCCTGTCCCTCGTTATCAATTGTTCTCTCACAGTGGTGAACAAAGTAGCCAACAGGCACCACAGGCTAAGGCCAGTTCTGGCCAGACTTACCAAATAGGACCACCAGATTCAAGGCCTCCCACCAATGACCATGTCTTTATAGTTAATAACCATCTCAGCGCAGACCAATGTGCACAGAACAGGCCACCAATGTCTCCTAGGAACCCCAAGTGATGAGGATGTTCACAATTCTCCCATTTTATATCTGTTGCCTGTTGGCTTGTTTGTTTGTTTATTTGTTTGGGGGAAATGCATGCTGAGGTTTTGTCTTTTACTGTTTATTGTAACACTAAGTGCCGGCCTCCAAGATTTGGAGTCTGCAGTAGCCTGAGAGACCCTGCCCCCCTAGTTAAATCTGATTGGTAAATAAAGATGTCAGCAGCTAATAGCTGGGGAGAAGAGACACGGGCGGGCCGGGTTGTGGTTTCCTGGCTAGAGACCATGAGGAAGAAGCAGAAGAAGGTTAGCTGCCATGGAAGAGAATGAACGGGGAGGGGGGCAGGACCACCATGGGCTAAGGGCCAAGAGATCATGGCCCAGAAGGCTGCCCAACTGGGTTAAGAAAAACCAGGATGGAACATGGTAATAGTAAGTGATGACTTGGGGTTATCGATGGGAAAGTAGATTCTAACGGCATGGAGGGTAGGCAGCTGGCCAGCTATTGTGATGCCTAAGGCATATCTAAAAATATAAAAGCTGTATGTCTTTCATCCAGGAACATAAATGGTTTAAGATGGGAAGGAACCCCACATCTGGATATATTAATAATTTTTTTTATTACAGATGAAGGCCAAGGAATGCATGCGGCAGTCAGAGGCCAACTTGTAGGAGTTGATTCTCACCATCCACCACGCAGGTTCAAGGGATCAAAGCCATGTGGGCCTTCCCCATGATCAGTAGACCTGAGAAGAAACTGAGATCACTGAATGAAAACTTATAACTTAAAAATTAGATGATGATGATGATGATGATGATGTGTGCATACTCGCTACAGTGAACCTGTGAAGGTCACAGACTCTGTGGAGGCAGGTCTCTCCTTCCATCTTTAGAATAGCAGCTATTGACTGCTGGCATTGACTTAGTTTGATTGGTGGGAATCACTACTACCCCTTGAGCCAGCTTGCCAGTCCTCTCTCATTTTATAAACAGAAATGAAGATAGAGACGCCAAGTTCTCTGCTCAGGTCTCACAGCAGGCAAGCTTATCGTGGGTGACAGCTGAGTTTTATGGCCTCTGTGAAAGACTTTGTATTTGATTTCAGCTTCCCAAAGTGTTGATTTATGGATATTTCTTTCACAAATAGCTTGTGCTGGTGACAGATAACTAGTTGGGTCCAAATTCAAGGATGTTCAAAAAAAAAAAAAAAAAAAAAGAGCTTTACTGGAGAGATCCAGACTGAAAATGTCCAAGGTCATTACAAAAAAGAAAACTGGGGACAGGGCTGGTGAGATGGCTCGGCGGGTCAAATTCTTGCCTCAAAAACCTGGAGACATGGGTTCCATCCCAGAACCCACGTAAAAATGGAAAGAGAGACCTGCCTCTACAAAGTCTATGATCTTCACAGATTCACCGTAGTATGTGTGCACACAAAGAGAGGAGGGGGAGGGAGATGGGGAGGAGAAGAAGGGAGAGGAGAAGGAGAAGAGGAGGAAGAGGAAGAAGGAGAAGAATCTAATTTTTTAAGTTATGGATTTTCATTCAGTGACCTCAGTTTCTTCTCAGGTCTCCTGATCATGGGAAAGGCCCACATGACTTACACCAATCTGTTTTAAATGGCTAGAAAAGGATAGAAAGAATTAACAGGACAGCAGACACTAGCTAAACACTCATAGATTCTCAGCAAGACAGGTGGTAGCTCAGGTCATGTGGAGCCGGTTTGGAGATGTGCAAGCATATGTGCTCTGGAGGCCTGGGAGACAGGCAAACCAAGGGTGGGACTTGAGTCTTATCTGTAACATCAGAGAGTGAGTGTGGTGGTTTGCCCAGGGAGACATGCTCCGACCAGGGAGGGGAGCTATTTGGAGGCATGGCCTTGTTGGAGTAGGTATGTCTCTGTGGGTGTGGGACCTTCATCCTAGCTGCCTGGATGCCAGAATTCGGCTAGCAGCCTTCAGATGAAGATGTAGATCCTCAGTTCTGCCTGCACCGTGCCTGCCTGGAAGCTGCCATGCTCCCACCACTGAACCTCTGAACCTGTAAGCCAGCCCCAATTAGATGTTGTCCTCTCCACAGCTCAGCCTGGTTGGCATCAATAAGGATTCCTCCATGAGCACTATTTGTCATAACCATTTTTAACCACTGGTCCTAACAGGGATGAGTTCATGATTAGTGGCTCTCTGGAAAGGGCTTTAGTAAGGACCCTGAGACACAGGCACTGTTGAATGGGCTCTGAGCAGCTTAGGTAGGGTTAGCCGATAGCAGCCCTTACCAGAAGGCCCCGGAAAGCCTTCTTCTCTGTGATCCGGTACAAGCCCTCTGACGTCATGATTTTAATATGCTTGACCTCCACGTTATACCTGGAGCAAGGGAGAAAGATAAACAGAAACTTGAGTCCCAAGTCTGAGGACCATCCACCCAGGACAGAAGAATCAAGCGGGACTCCTTCAAGCCAAGGAAACCTTGCAGTTCAGAGTCTGGAACAATGCCCGACCCATCCCTTCCTGGGGTCTCTGCTACTCTAAACCTTCCATTCATTGCCTTATATAGATGGAGTTTCCTGTTCTCCCTGAGGTGGCTTATCTTGAAGGTCAGCCTGACAGGGCCTAGAATCACCATAGAAGACCTCTGGGCATGTCTGTGTGGGAGTTTCTACATTGAGTTAACTGACAGGAGGAGTTCCCCCCTCCCCATCGCGCCCAGAATATGGATGGCAACATCCCATGGACTGAAGTTCTGAACTGAATTAAAAAAAAAAAAAAAAAAGAGAAAGCAAGCTGAATACCCAGCATTCATCTCTGCGCTGGCTAGTTTTACATCAACTTGACACAAACTAGTCATTTGGAAAGAGGGAACCACAATTGAAAAAAAAAAAATGTCCTCATCAGATTGGCCTGTGGGGCACTGTCTTGCTTGATGATTGATATGGGAGAACACTGCCCACTGTGGGTGGCTCCATCCCTAGGCTGGTGATCCTACAAAAAAGCAGGCTGAGCAAGTGCCATGGGTAGCAAGCCAGTAAGCAGTGATCCAACATGGCGTCCACTTCAGCTCTTACCCCCCCCCCACCCCGCCCCTGCCCCTGATTCCTGCCTTGAGCCCAGTGATGGAGCATATGCCCAAGTGTAAGCTGAAACAAACTCTTTCCTCCCCAAGGTGCTTTTGGTCATGGTGTTTTCTCCACCGCAATAGAAACCCTAAGATACAGTCTGCTCCCTGAGTGTGGATGCCATTCGACCAGCCGCCTCATGCCCCTGCCACCGTGCCTTCCCCTCTAGAGCGGAAAGTTCTCTCCAACAGCAAGCTGAACAAACCCTCTCTCCACCAAGTTGTTTTTGTTAGGGACTTTATCACACAGTGCGGCAATGTGTGAACCCCTTGCCTCAAGGGTGTGCTAAGAAGCCAGTAGGACCCTGCAAAGATAGTGTCCTTGGAGAGAGAGAAAAAGTCTGCTATATAGCATGAGACATAGAAGAATGGGAAGCACTCAACAAACTGGGGCTGTGTTAATATGGAGGACCACACAACAACAAAGTGGAAAAAGATACCCAACCTCTTGAATATGGCAGATGACACAGTAAAAAAGACAGCATAGGGAGGAGATGGCCATTTCTGACAAAGGGGAAGCTGGGTAACACAAAAACCCTAGAAATGCTTTTGTTTTGTAACTGCTGAGGGGGTCACCGAGATGCAAGTAAAGAGGCTTGCCACAAAGCTTGACAACTTGAGTTCAACCCCCACGTCCCCTCATGTTGGAAAGTGAGAACTGACGCATGCAAGCTGTCCTCCAGCCTTCACACTGCACCACACATGGTACGTGGGCACACCAGAAAGAAACATCTTCAAACCGGTGAACTCTCACAACAATTATTGGAAAACCCCAAAGCTAAAAATAAAGTTGGGAACAAGGATAGAGCAGCCAGCCAGTGCAAGTTAACTCCCTTGATAGCTGCCCTGAGCTTGGCACTCAGGGTGGCTGCACCATCCAGTCATGTGCATGGGCGGAGTGGGTCCCTGCATTGCGGCTACTTTCCCCACACTTCATGTGGCCACTCCCATGAGCATGGGCCATGTCTTCACCCTCCAGTGTCCTAGAGTTCAGGGATTTCGAGAGGCTGGCCAGTGAGGCCCTAGGATCCTCCTGCCTCTCCCTCTCCAGCTGTTGGGGTCACAAGCACAGCTAGACTCGGCTTTCAGAGGCTGCTGAGAAATCACACCAAGGCCCGAATGTGGTATGGAGGGCACTTCTCAAGCAGCCATCTCCCCAGTTCCTATCGTGGGGCATTTTCTGAAGCTATTGTGCAGGTGCAAATCAAAACTACATTTAGGTGCCATCTGACCCCAGTCGTTATGG
The DNA here is from genome assembly GCA_902729485.2 of Mus minutoides. Lineage (NCBI taxonomy): Eukaryota > Metazoa > Chordata > Mammalia > Rodentia > Muridae > Mus > Mus minutoides. The sequence continues at coordinate 15,532 of CACVCL010022903.1, forward strand.
CCGTTGCCAAGAAAATGCACAACCGAAATTCTGGAGAGGTTTGGGTGAACAAAGGACCCTGTGAGGTTGCAAACTCTTGATAAAAGCTAAGCTATAATTCTACTCCTCAACCAAAACTGGGGGTAAGATGTCTTTAGGGGCTGGGGAGATGGCTAAGTCGATATGGGCTTGCTTTCAAGCAATGGGGACTAGAGTTTGATTCCCAGCACCCACATAAGACAAGCAAGGTGACCCTCACAACCCCAGCCCAGGGAGGCAGAAACAGGGGGTTCCCAAGAACTCACTGGCAGCCAGCAGAGCCTCTTCTCAGTGAAAAATAATGCTTCAAAACTCAAGGGATGGAGGGACTGCTGAGATGGTACTTGCCACCAAGCCTGACAACAGGAGTTCAAGCCCTGATACCTATACTATGGGAAGAGAGAGCTGACTCCAACAAATTGTCACTGTCCCCACATGCATGCTGTGACACACATGTCTTCCCACACATAAATAATAAATAAATAAATAATGTTTTTTGATTTCTTGAAAACACCTATAATCAGCCCGCAGCCTCCACATGTGAACACATCAGCAAACTCCCACATACATGTCCACAAATAACAAAAATTAACACAAGTAAAAGTCACATTTCAATGTTAGGGATGGAAGTTAGTACTGTGTGGAGGAGAACAGGAGATCTGTCCTGGGGCAGCTAGATTTTATTTCCCAAGGATATTTAGTCAGCGTACCCACGTGATACCAACAAGCCTGTGTTCATTTTGCAGAGCTATCAACAACAGCCAGAACACAAAATCATCTAAGGTGTCCATGGATGAAGAAACTATGATAGACACACGCAGTGAAACATAATTCAGCCACTAAAAGGATAGATAGCATCCTGTCATCTACAATGTGGATGAACTAGAGGATGTTACATGAAATAAGCCAGGCGCAGGAAGACAAATACCGCAGCTTCTAAAGCACACATTAGAGCTAAAAGCGCCGGCCTCAAATAAGAACAGAAAGAAAAGATGCAATGGGAAGGAGAAGAAGGGGGCACAAGGTAAGGGAGGGAAGAGGAGTGGAGGAACGTGAAAGTCAGTAGAAAAAATGGTAGGTCAATAAAAGGCGCTTGCGGATGAGTGTACCACTTTTGTATGGTAAATGACAAGACAACCTTGGCAAGCCCAGGTCAGAAAGGGTGTGGCCAGAGAGGGAGGAGCCCAGGTCAGAGAGGGTGTGGTCAGAGTGGGAGGGGCCCAGGTTAAAGGGGGTATGATCAAGAAGGGAGGGGCCCAGGTCAAAGGATCCCAGGAGGGATGACCCTAAGTCTGAAAGGATGTGGTCAGGGAGGGAGGAACCCAAGTCAAAGGGGCGTGGTCATGGAGGGAGGAGTTACTTAATGCTGATGGCGAACTCCGCTGTATCTTTCACCCTCTGCCGCACCAGGTAGGTCCCATCAGAGCGGTTGGTGAGGATGCCCTCAGCGCCTGCTCGTTCCATGGGGCCCGCATACCTGCCAGGACACACCTGAGTCAGTCATGACAAGGGGTACAGAGTTGGGTTGAAGTTCAGGCTTCTGGGGATCCCTGGAATTTGGTCATTTGCTTTGATGACCATCTTCTGAGCTCACTTTAGAAACTAACCTCTGTGAGCACCAGGGTAGGCACGGAGTGAGGTGTCAGCCTCAGATACAAAGACTAAGGGAAGGGCTAGCAGGAGGGCTCAGCAGGCAAAGGAGCTTGCTGCCAAGCCTGAGGACGTGAGTTCAATCCCTGGGAACCACTAGATAGAAAGAACCAACTCCTGCAAGCTCTTCTCTGTCCTATACACACACACACACACACACACACACACACACACACACACACACACGCACACATGAACATACATATACATGTGCACATACACACATACACACATGCATACACACACACACACACACACACATGCATGCACACATACAAAGTGTAAAAACATTTACGGGAAGGTCTGAAATAAATCAGTAGTATTTTAATGCAATGTTTAAAATAAAAACAAAACAATGAAAAGCCAACTGAAAAAAATGAATGAGGCCTACGCACAGCCACAGTGAGGAGGCTTTAAGGACGCCAAGGCCAGTGTGATAACCAGACACCAAAGGCCACACAGTGTGCGACTCCATGTGAGAAATGTCAAGAGAGAGAGAGAGAGAGAGAGAGAGAGAGAAGAGCAGATTCATGGGTACTGAGACTGGTCAGGAGAATTCTGCTTAGAGGAATAGGATTTGGGATGGGTGGAATGTTCTGGAACTATAGACCATGACTGCACTCCATCCTGAGTGCACCAAAAACATAGTGAATACAAATGTAAATATGATTGTAATATAATATATTGTGATGTGATACATTTATGTCTCCTTTAAACTTCTTTATTATTGCTGACTCAGATGTAGAGTGTGGCTTTTTGTAAAAAGTGAAAAGAAGTAAAGTGTACAAATGTTCCTTTTGTTTTATAATTTTCATCTGTGTCAACTTATATAGCTACTTTGTTTGTGGGTTCTTGGCGGGTTCTTTTTTTATCATCTCCTAACAGCATCTTCTCTGGCTCGGCTGTCACCAACTGTCCTCTCAGTCTGCAAGCCCAATTCACTTTCAACCGTCTTCTACTTTCACTCTTGCAAATCTTCCTTCTAATCTTTCCCAGCCCTGCTCAATCTTCTTTCTTCTTCTCTGTCTCCTGGACCTGACTTCAGTCCTTTATCACTGTTCCTCGGCTGGCTCAGCCTCTGCTGGCTTTTATTATCCTCTCCTGTTCCCAGAAGAGCCAACTGCCACACAAAATATTTCATACTACAGTGGAGACGGGCAGTCAGTTCTCTCCTCCCACCAGAGAGATACAGACTTGTTTTATTCCTTGAACTCGGGTCCTGGGACTTAGCAACAAGTGCTCTTATCCACTGAGTTGTTTCACCAGTCATATCTCTCTCCTTACACAATACGTGCTGAAGTATCCATATTTATATGTGTAAGCACATGTAGAGTTTGTTATGATGATATGTATATACATATTTTGTATATGAACAGCATCATCATCACCACCACACTGCCCTCAACACTACCACTACCACTGTTGCTATCACCCTCACCGCCACCATATTCATCACAATCATACTGTCCTCTCTACAGTTAACACCATCACCACTATCGCCATCATCACCACCAGCATCACCACATTTACTACCATCAACACCACCATCACACCATTATCCATCACCATTACCATCACAACCATTAACACGATCATTATCAGCAACACTATCACCAACAACAACAACACCATCATCACCACCACTACCATCATCACCACCACCACCATCACCACCACCACCACCATCATCACCACCACCACCATCATGATTGTCACTGTGACCTTCATAATTGCCCAGAATCAGGAACCTTCCTTTCCCCTGTCCTTCCCTAGCAGCTCTTAGCCCAGGATAAACCCAGAAGTGCTTAGGATTCAAATCATAAACTACTGATCATTCTGAAAGCCTCCATGTTTAGCCTGAACTCTTCCTTAACCCACCCACCCAGCAACAGACACCCATTTTAAAGAAAGGAAACATGGTTGTACTCACCAGAGATGAGCAGACAGGTCCTGAGGAGGGCCCTGGGAACACAGACAAAAACCCAAACTCAGAGAACCCACACACATCCACTCTACTAACGTTTGCTGAATTGGCTCCACGTTCTAAATGTGTGCTATTCATGGGAGAAGCAACTCTAGAACCCCATTTCCCTTGTGTGTTTACATCATATTACATATAGTTATATATACTAACCTCAAGCCACATATAATGACTAGCTTTCCAACATGACCCAAACTACAATCACCTATGAAGAGAGTTGAGGACTGTGTAGATCCGGCGCCCAGTGGGCGTGTCTGGGGGGGCCATTCTCTAGGCAGGAGGTCCTAAACTTTATAAGAGGGTAAACTGAGCTGAGCACAAGCGAGTGAGCAGGTGACAGTGCAGGTGTCATTTCTCTCTGCTCTTGACTGTCAGTGTGACTCGAGCAGCCGTCTGAAGTTCCTGCCTTGATTTCCCTACAATGGTGGGCTATAACCATAAGCTGACATAGCACAAGCTAACACAGACCCTTTTCTCCCCGCAAGTTGCTTTCTGTCAGGGTATTTTATCCCAGCAACAGAAATGAAGCTGGAACACCGAGGATGGTGTTTGTTTACTTCAACAAAAGACACATGTATACACAACGCAACTGATAAAGTGGCAGATATCTAGACGACGTAGGAGTAGAAGCAAGAAGGCCTGGAGGCCAAGGAGTGAGAGCACGACTGAGGAGGAAGAAGGAGGAAGAGGGCAGGGAGCAGTGAACACAGTCAAGGGACACCATACGAATGTATGACAACAGCCTTCTGAAGTCCACAGCTGGGTATGATGAGTATTCACTACTTAAAACTCTATTTTAAAAGATTTCCTGACTTGTGCAATAATACAAACCATTGCTTGCAGAGATAGTAGGCAGGCAGTGGCCCATGGATACATGAGTGGCTATGGAGACAGAGAAAGGGGACTGCTTTCTAGGTAAGGTGTGCACCACTCAACTACCTTGTCCAGCCTGAATGATGTATTTTTGTCATCATTTAGAATTTGTTGGCAATGATGGGGGATGAGATTTGGGACCTTGTGCATAAAAGCAAGCACCCTACCCCTTAGCTACGCCTCAGCTTCTCATTGACAGATCCTAGACAGGGATGCACCCCTAACCACAACCCCAGACCCTCATTGGGGGATTCTAAGCAGGGTATAGCCACACCCCTGACCACAGCCTTAGACCTTGAGATAGCCAATCAATACTACCCAATCTGGAAGGAATGATGGAGTTTGAAACTCACAATGTAATTTGACACTAGAGATACTTAAGTTCAGAGTGAGGGCATATAAATGTAATCTGAAAATAAAGGGGAACTTTTTGGGAAGAGGAGAGAGGACAGCAGGAAGAGGGGGGAGGAGGGACAGTTGGGGAACAATGTAAGCACAGAACAATGATAGAAACATAAAACTGTCATCATGAAGCCCATTGTTTCAATATTAAGTAAAAGTTAATTTAGGGCCAGAAAGAGGGTTGGAGAGTAAAGGTTCTTAACACCACCTCTGAGCTCACAAGTCCAATACCCAGGATGTATCTAGTGGAAGGGGAGACCTTAGCTCCTACAAGTTGCCCTCTGATCTCCACACATACAGGCTCTGGAATGCACACTCAACACAAACAAAATAAATAAGCAAGCAGAGAGTGACGGGAAAGAATCTAAAGGTGAATTAAGGATGCCGAAATCAAATGGGTGCGGCCCTGGTAGATGAACCTAGCTCCAGCCAATGAGTGTATGGCAACACAACTTAGACTCTGGATCATTTTTTGTAAAGAAAAAAAAATAAAAAGAACACAAAGTCGATAGGGGTGAGAGTAGATCTGAGAGGAATTAGGGGGTGAAGGGTGAATAAATATGATCAAAATGTATTTTATGTATGTAGGAAATTCTCCAAGACTTGTATTTATCAGAGAGACAGACAGAGAGAGAGAGAGAGAGAGAGAGAGAGAGAGAGAGAGAAATAATTATGAAGAGGGAACCACTGAGGATGCAAACAACATATCTGACTGTCAGAAGCAAGGCCAGGAAGGAGGCCATGATGCCTTCACAGGACTCAGCTCAGTGTTTGGGAAAGAAGCTAGGGACTGACCCAGCTTCCGAGCATCTGCCCCAACCCACATGACACCCCAGGGAAAAAGGCAAGTTGTTTCACAGAAAAAGCAAGAGGTTTCTACATCAGCAGTCACATGCTGACTAAAGGTGTCTCAGAGAAGCAGATAAGGTCTTGGTTTGGCAAGACGTGACCCTGCCACGCTAAATGGGATGGGGAGGGGCTGAGACACATGGATGATCCACGACTCGTTCTCACCTCCCTGACTAGCCCAGTCTACTAGGGCTCTATCTGAACCCTTAATCCTCACACAATCCGGAACTGAGACACTTACGTGGACATAGGGATGCACTCTGTTACAGGGAAACCAGCCGACTTCATTTGTAGCAGTATTCCTCCCCTAAAAATGGAGGAGACAAAACATAATCGGAATGTATGGGTATCCTTTTGTGTGTGTGTGTGTGTGTGTGTGTGTGTGTGTGAGAGAGAGAGAGAGAGAGAGAGAGAGAGAGAGAGAGAGAGACTACCCACTCACTTGCATGTGTGTAGTCATTTCCTTCAATGGATACTATTATCCATTCATCTCTCATCCAACATGAGGAACCTGGGACATGTTTCAAAGATAGAGCTCCAACCTAGAATCCCCAGTACGGGGTTGAGGGTGTATCTCAGGGTTAAAGCCCCCACCTAGAATCCCTCAGTGAGGGGCTGGGGGGCATGTTTATGGGTGGAGCCCCTGACTAGAATCTCTCAGTGAGAGTCTAGGATATTACTCAACAGATAGCTGCTTAGCACCCTTGAAGCCCTGAGATTCATACCTAGAACCACAAAAGAAGTCAAAATAAAATCTAACCCATAGAAGAAAGGATGTGGTAGGTATAGAACTACCAAGGAGTACCAGGCTCCCAGGAAGGTGACCATCCCCAGACATCTCCACTCACATACCCTTCCCACAGGGGCCAACTCCAGAACCTCTTGAGATTATGACCCCCACTCCCTCAGATTTCCTGCACCCATGACCTTGCCCTGAGCCCATAATCATGACCCTTATTTTCTCTCATACTCCTCAGGAAGCAACTCAAGAGCCTCGTGAGGTAGTGCTCTGACCCCTTCATGTCATTTGTATCCATAACTCCATACCCATGCCTTGACTCTGGCTCCTACAGCCAGTGTCCATACCTCCCACCAGTTGTGTTCAGCCTCCGCCTTAGTGAGCTCCACAATGTCCCCAGGGTTGAGCCGTAAAAATGGTCCGAAGGCTCCAGGTGGAGGAGGGATCCCATAGTATTCCTGAAACACTTCCATCTTAGGCAGACCTGGAAGGTGGAAGGAGATGAAACAACGTGGTCCATAGAACACTCAACGCTGTGTCTTTAAACCCAACAAGAAAAAGATAGATCAATACCAAGTGGTGATGATGGTGAGGAGAAACTAGAACACAAGTTGGACAGCATCTACTGAAGATAAGGGTATCTACCCTGGTTCCCAGCAATACCACTGCAGTGTAAACACTGAGGAAAACGAAAATACACCGTTGCCTAGAGGTAAAGCCCCTGCCTAGAATTCCCCAGTGAGGAGCTAGGGGTGTGACCAGGGGTGGAGCCCCTGTCTAGAATCCCCCAATGAGAGATTGGGGGCGTGGTCAGGGGTAGAGCCTCCTCCCCGGCTCCTGGATTTTCGGGCATTTGCCTCCCTCACAGCACTCTGCATACTCACCCAATTCATTCCTTTTCTTGTCCTGGGCTCTTCGATGGAGCTTGTCCTGGAGGGAGGGATGAAGAAAGTAGGCATAGACATAGGCACCCTATTCCCAGGCAGAAGATTTCCTTAGGCCTTCACTGTCCCTGTGCAGCCAGGGATGACGGTGCTCATTCCTGGGGGGTCTTCTGGTTCCACTCAAAGGTACAGAATGAAATCCGATCTTACCTTCTTCATGGTTCCTGCGAAATCTATGGAAGGGAGAAGTTCGTTCAGAAGGAGACTCCCCTACAGAGAAGCTAGCCCACTTCCCTACATTATCCTAGAAATACCTTGCCCATGACGACCACATGGAGGCACTCTCCCCAGACACTCCTTGTGTGCAGGTGCCCGGCACCTGAAACAGCGATATCCCTGGTAGAATGTGCCTCTAGAATGCAGGAGAGATAAAGGAGAGACATGGGGAGTTACTGGCACCCTAACCTCCAATTTATGTCCTTTGAAAGAAAGCAAAGGCCAAATTTAGTGATGTACACCTGCAATTCCATCACTGAAAGGATGAAGAAAATACTGCATCCAAGCTTAGCCTGGGCTTCTGACAGAGACACTATCTAAAAAGAGGAAGAGGAGAAAGAGGCAGGAAGAGGAGAGGAAGAAGGGAAGCAGAGGACGAGGAGAAGAAAGGGGTGTAGAAGAGGAGAAGAAAGAGGGGTAGAAGAGGAGGTCACAGTAGGGCCTCCCTCCTCTCAAGCAGGTGACCTCTCTAGAGAGGAAAAGCCAAGGAAGTTTGAGGCTAAAGATCGCCCAAATACACACCTGAGTAACATCTGGCAGGCCTTGCAGGAAGTGGTCTCCTCGAAGGAGAACATCTGAAAATCATGCCCATTAGCTGTAGCATTCTCTGGGTAAATGTTGGAGCTGAAGAGAGAATTTGAAATGAGAGAAGCAGTCCTTCATCCTGAACATGGATACAAAGCTGTCTACAGAGTAAAGGCATCACAGGTATCTGGGCATCTGTCCATAGATGCTGCGGTTGCACCCAGCTTCAGGCTATGGTGAGACACAGTGCTGTGAGTATCAGAGGAGAGAGGAAACAGGTGGGCAGGTGCCAAAGGCTAGGAGAGGGATGGAAAGTGGTTGTTTAATGGGTGCAGGGTCTCCTTTGAGGATGATGAGAGGGTTTTGAGCTAAGAGGTGGTAATTATACATTTCAAATGTGTTAAATGCCATGCCACGGAATTGCAGCTGTGAGATGTTTGGGGTTAGTTATATAATTTTCACATCAACAGAACGAAGGGCGGGTGGAGGAGAAGACAGAGGAGCAAGAGGAGGACATTGAGTAGAAGGAGAGAGGTGAAGAGAAAGAAACAGAGAAGTGGGTGGGACATGTGTGCATGGAGGAAGATGGGGAGAAAGGAAGAAGCAGGAGCAGGGAATGAAGGACAAGGTGGGGTGAAATGAGAGTACACAGTCTTTGCTTTCAGTTTTTGGGTTTTCTTGGGGGGTGGAGAGGTGTTTTGTTTGGGATTTTTTGGTTTCTCGTTTGGGGGTTTGATTTTTGGTTTGGGGCCTTTTTGGGTTTTGTTTTGGGTTTTTTTTTTTGTATTTTTGTTGTTGTTGTTGTTGTTGCCTTTGTGTTTTTAGTTTGTTGCTGTTTCTGTTTGCTTTAGGTTTTTTATTTTTATCTTTTGGGGGTTCTGTTTTGTTTTGTTTTGATTTGAGTTTATTGTTACTGATGTTTTTGTGACATGAGGATTGAACCAGATAACAGGAAAAGGAGGCTCACATGGCCATTTCAAACTGTTCCATCCACTTCTTCTTCAGCTCCCGAGTCTTGAAGAACAGCTCATAGCCCTGGGCGCCTTGATCCTCAATCAGAAGGAACATATGGCTCCACTGTGTATAGAAAAACATATCGCAAATGGATCCCCTGCAGAAGGCAGGATCACATCCTACCTGTCCTTTATCCCTCAGAGTAATAGACTGCTCTTACCCAGGGCACATACATGGGTGTGTTCAAACAAGACTGTCTAGACCATCCAAACATACATCAGCAAGTCCAAAAGTCAATGAGGACCTGAGAGCTCAAACCCCAAAACCTACATTAAAAATATTAGGAGTGGCCACGCGTGGTGGCGCATGCCTTTAATCCCAGCACTTGGGAGGCAGAGGCAGGCGGATTTCTGAGTTCGAGGCCAGCCTGGTCTACAGAGTGAGTTCCAGGACAGCCAGGGCTATACAGAGAAACCCTGTCTCGGGAGGAAAAAAAAAATCTAACACCAAAGCTGGGGAAGCAGACACACAGGAGACTCTCTGGGCCTCCCTGGTCAGCCAGTCTAGCCTAAATGGCAAGCCCCAGGCTCAAGGAGAGACTCTGTCTCCAAAAAAAAAAAAAAAAAAAAAAGACGGATGGCCCCTGAAGAATGACACCTGAGGTTGCCTCTGGACTCCACCTCACACAAGAATTTTTTCAATGAGAATTAGAAGATTGAAGAACAAGTCGTTAAATTCTCTCTCTCTCTCTCTCTCTCTCTCTCTCTCTCTCTCTCTCTCTCTCCCTCCCTCTCTCTCTCATTCATGCAACCCCAAANCCCCCCACTTCCCCTGAGACCTAGTGGCAGAGTCCCACCTTCTTGTTGTCTCGCTCCCCGGAGGAGTCATCACGAACTTGGAAGCTGTGCAAGTTCACCGAGGCCTTGAGGTCGTAAGAGTCCCCGCGGCGTTTACAGATGAGCAGTGCTTTGTCCAGCAGGAAGGCGTACCTGCGAGCCTCCAAGTCAGGGGCCCAACACTAACCCCTCCCGGTCCCCCTGCCATCTCCCGGGCCTCTGCCTGCTCTGTGGTGGATTCGCACCCTAACCTTAACCAACTTAGTAAGCTCACCTGTGCATCCTATCTTCACCCACGAGATCCAAGTTGGTCCTGTCCAACTTTGCTCAACCGCACACCCATCAAGCTGCTCCCCATACCTAGGATGACTTTGCCCACAAGTCGGTTCCGGAAGCTAGCCCCACCAAGAATCCTTCTGGTATATCTTGGCTCCACTCACCTATCTGTCTAGGCTGTAGCCATGCCCCCTGGCCAGACTGCACCTCAGATCCAAGTTTACCTGCCTGTCTAAAAACTTGGCCTTAGCTGGGCATGGCGTCAGTGGCCCGTTTATCCCAGCACTCGGGAGGAAGAGGCAGGCATATCTCTTTTGAGTTCAAGAGCAGCCTGTTCTACAAACCCTCTCTCAAAATTAAGAGACTCTACCCCCACACAGATTCATCTCAAATCTATATTGATCCTGCCCACCTACCTGCCTATGTAGAAATCAGGCCCAACCTACCGCCCAAGCCTTACCCCACAGTCATTTGACTCTCCTCCACCTTCTACCTAAGCACTGGCCCCGCCCACAACCTCTCCTCCTCCCTTGGTCCAAGTTGGCTCTACCCACCTGTCCGTCTTTGAGCGACGCTCCACTGAAGTAATCTTGAGCTCACCGTCAATCTTAGGCCGGCCGTAGTTGGCCAGAGACTGGTCCTGCAGGGTAAGCAGAATGACGTCTAGCTACAGATTCCCCTCGAAGGGGACCGGCACTCTGCCCATAGGTCCACACCCTTGGCCCACCCAGCTCCACCCCTCACCAGGTTCTCAATGGACAGCTGAAAGTTTGTGATCTGCCGTAGGGTTTCATTGTCCCTCTTGACCTCGTTCACGCACTGTGCCAGGTCCTGTGAGTGGGGAAATGGTAACAGGCTTTCTTGCCTACCTCCCAGGCCAACCCCTCTACAACCAAGGGTAAAAGATCAGCCCGCTAAGTGGAGGCAGAGAGGTTGCTGCCAGCGTGGGTACCCAACCAGCAGCACCCGCACCCTCACCCTCATGGCGTCCAGGGCCAACCGCAGGTTCTCCTTCTCTGTAGCATCCTGAGTGTGTTTCACTAGCTCCTGTGTGCACCAAGGCATTGGAATTAACCTGGGCCTATCCCCATCCCCCAGAACTTCCAACTGATGCTGACCTACTAGGTCCTCCTAGACCCTGGGGCATAACCCAATAGCTGATGTACCCAACCCCTCAAAGCCAGCCTTCCCTACCCTCTAGGGCCTAAGAGTCTAGACCCAGCCCAGACTCTGTAATGATTCGTTTTAATTGTCACATTGACACAGTTGAGAATCACCTGGAAAGAGAGTCTCAGTGAGGGACTCTCGAGATCAGGTTGGTCTGTGTGCACGTGTGTTTATGGGGGAGCATCTTAATTGTGTTCCTAGAGGTGAGAAGACCCACTCCTTGTGAGTGGCTTCGGTCCCCGGGTTTGGATCCTGGACCTGTGTGTGTAGAGATTTAGCCAAGCACGACTGAGCAAGCGTGCGTTCAGTTGGCTCTGTGCTTTATGGGTGACTTTAAGGGTGTGACTAGCTGCTGCTTTCCTGCCTTAACTTCCCAAGCACGCACTTTCTCCCTTATAGTTGCTTTCGCCCGTTGTGTTTCTAATTGTAGCAACAAAATGGAGACTAGGATGTCACCCAGCCACACCCACGGGACCCAGCCTTGTGCTGGCACCTGGAGGAGGAGGTGATACTTCAGCACCCGCTGCATAGGCACCATCAGCAGATCCCGCAGGGTGAATCGGCCATTGTTAGCTCTTTGAGAACACTCCTGGCAGGGCGGAAAATAGGAGCATCGTGGGAAACACATGTGGACACAGGGCTGGAGGAGGACAGGAGGCAGAGGAGGAGGGGCAAACGGATTTGACTAAGTACAAGGGCTCAGTCTGTGAAGTGCTTACCATACCAGCAGGAGGAACTGAATTCCATCCCCAGAACCCACAGCCAAAACAAAACAAAACAAAACAAATAAAAACCACCGCGCATGTTGGTGCAGGTAGGCGGTGGCGAGCTCAGCACTCAGGAGGCAAAGGCAGGTTGACCCCCGGTGGTCACATGGTCACTGGCTGACCAGCCTAATCAAATGAGCAAGCCTCCGGTCCCAGGGAGAGACCCTGTCTAACAAACAAGGTGGTGAGGCTGATGACGGGGCTCATCAGATAGATAGATAGATAGATAGATAGATAGATAGATAGATAGATAGATAGATAGATAGATGTAAAAGAAGGAAAAGAGGTGGCTCCGTACTTAAGGGCACCAGCTGATTTTGCATTGGACCTGGGTTCGATCCCCAGCACCCACAAGGTGGTTCACAACCATCCTTAACTTCAGTTCAAGGAGTTCTGATACCTTTTTCTGGCATCCACAGGCACTGCTCAAAAGCGGTGTACAGATATATATATATATATACACACAGGCAAAACTCCCCCCAAAATAAAATAAAATAAAAATTAAATTAAAAAGAAAGGTGGAATGTGGTAGATGGAGGAAGACACACAGTGTAGATTTTTGGCCGTGTGTGTGTGTGTGTGTGTGTGTGTGTGTGTGTGTGTGTGTGCTCGCGCACACACTCACATGTATGTGGGCACACATACATGCATGGACCATGGATGGACACATACATGCTTGCACATACCCAACACACAAAAGATTGTAAATGGCAAAATGAACCCAACTCCATGTGCTCCCCAGGACCCATAAAGCAGAGGGAGGAGCCCACAAGGGCAGCACAGCCCCACCTCCAGCTTCATCTGCACATCCTCCCGTGCTGTGGCCACTTGATCCAAGTGCTTGCTGGCTGATTCCACCTGACTGCAATAACGGCCATAAACCAGGAACCTGTGGGCCAGAGTGGGACACCACGGAAGGGTGATTATGAAGTCAGGGATAGCTAAGCACCCATTCTGGCCTCATTCAGCCCAGATGCATAACCCCATCCACCATCTTCCCATCTGTAACACAGGCCTGGCAATAATACCTCCCAGAGGGCTGACATAATTGTTAATGGTAGAGCACAGCATACAGCCTGTGACCAATGGTTGTTGACTTCACAACCAATTATTGAGCGTCAGCTGTGTGCCAGCCCTTTGCTAAGTACCTTTTACAATGGTTTATTCAATCCTCACTGTAACCCTGAACATGCCCGTTTGTAGATGAGAAAACAGTAGCTTCCCAGTGACACACACACAAGTAAAAATTAAACAAGAGCTGGGAAAGCCAGCTCTAAGGGCGTGGCTCAGTGTGATCAGGGGTGGAGGCCCACCTAGAATCCCCCAGTGAGAGGCTGGAGGTGTGGTCAGGGGTGGAGGCCCTGCCTAGAATCCCCCAGTAAGGGGCTGGGGGCGTGGTCATGGGTGGAGCCCCACCTAGAATCCCCCAAGTCCTAGATTTAGCCTCATCCAATGAAGAACCCTGCCCAGTAGTCTCTAATGCCTCTCAGTGTCCCACTCGGTCAGGCATGTCTCACCTCTCCTTGTACTTGATGAAGACCTGATACAGTGTCGTTGCTCCCGGGCCAGCCAGGGCATCCTTCAGTTCCTTTAAGAAGTGGGTGTGCACGGAGAACAGCTCCTACCCCGAGGGAAAAAGGGAACAAAAGAGATGCGGCTGGGGTCTTAACCTGGGCACGGACACAGACATGGACACGGACACGGACACGAACAGCAGAGGAGGAGGTCATACACATGCTCCAGGGCGAGTGACATTCACAGATTATCCCCCCTTGGAAAAGAAAAAGAGGTCCTGGAACCTACTAGCTCACCTCAATGTTGACAAAGATGGTCTCCATGTCTTGAGGCTTAAGGAATCGCTGCAGGGGCTTCATGAAGTGCTGAGGAGATCCAAAGGAAGGTAAGATGGAAGAGGATCCTCCATCTAGGTCACCCAAAGAGACAGAAACAAGCAC
>CACVCL010022904.1:0-29675 GCA_902729485.2 Mus minutoides
GCTGGTGAGATGGCTCAGCGGGTAAGAGCACCCGACTGCTCTTCCGAAGGTGATAAGTTCAAATCCCAGCATCCACATGGTGGCTCACAACCATCCGTAACGAGATCTGGCGCCCTCTTCTGGAATGCCTGAGGACAGCTACAGTGTACTTACATATAATAAATAAAATAAATCTTTAAAAAAAAAAAAGGGGGGGCTGGAGAGATGGCTCAGCAGTTAAGAGCACTGATTGCTCTTCTTGAAGGTCCTGAGTTCAAATCCCCCAGCACCCACATGGTGTCTCACAACCATATGTAATGAGATCTGAGGCCCTCTTCCGGTGCGTCTGAAGACAGCTACAGTGTACTTACATATAATAATAAATAAATCTTTTAAAAAAAAAAGAATCTTAAAAAAAATGTGTGTGTGTGTGTGTGTGGTGTGTGCCTGTGAGTGCAGTGTGTGCTTGTGCGTGCAGTGTCTGTGTGTGGTGTGGTGTGTGCCTATGAGTATAGTGTCTGTGTGTGGTGTGTGCCTGTGAGTGCAGTGTCTGTGGAGCACAGTTGGGTCCCCTAGAGCTGGAGGTTAAGCAGTGGTGAACTTCCCAACATGGGTGCTAGAAACTGGACACTGGTCCTCTACAAGAGTAGTATATGCTTTTAACTTCCGAGTCATCTTTCCATTGGAAAGAATCTTATAATCACAACCTAAGAGTAGCTTCTTTGGAACCAAGTGACAGTATTCTTGAAAACTTTATACTATGGTATTTCAGCATTTCCATAGTAAGTTAAAAATCTTAATGTGTAGCCAGGCATGGTGGCGCACGCCTTTAATCCTAGCATTTGGAAGGCAGAGGCAGGCAGATTTCTGACTTGAGGCCAGACTGGTCTACTGCCACGGACAGGGCCTAGTCAGCCCTCCTCAATCCATGGGAATCAGGGGTTCGGACAGATGGGCATGGAGTCGGCAGAAGTGGGGTGACAAACAGACTGGACACAAGGGAGTGTGGATCTGAATGCAATTTGTCAAATTGAGCATCAGACTTTTTATACAGAAGAAAATAGGGAAGTTAGGTGACACACCAGCAAGATACAAAGAGGTTACTAGAGGTTAGTGGATTCTTACACAAAACAGAAGAATGCAAACAGGGAAGAACTGGGATACAATTCAATGTTAACAACCGGGATCAAAAACAACTCCACCTAAGGTCAGCTTAAACTTAAACAAAGTCCACCTTCCCCCTAGGCCATTGTAAACACTTGTATATGGGTGTAACTCAACTAGCTGTAGTTCTAAGTATCTACTCTAGTTCCTTCTCAGGTCACAAACTTCCTTCTTCCTAGATAATGGTGAATTCCTGTGTAGGGCAGTGACTTAGCTATACTTTGCTAAACTTGCCCTGAGATTTCTAACTCTTATGTAGTTCCTTGCCTGGGTAAGACTGGCTATAGTCCCTAGTAAACATTCTGCAGACCAGCCCTGAGCTACTCTGACTCCGTTCTTTGTAATTCCTAATTAGTTTCCCTGTCTCTAGATTCCTACTGAATACAAGGATGTACTAGGACGTTGGAACACAGGTGGGAGGCTTAGCTAGGTCAGAATTCAATCTTTAAAAGCACTATAATAAAATCCTACTAAATGAGAGTATGTGGATCTATACACCAGACTAACTCGGAGATATAGGGTAGCGTGAATGTTTTCCCAGGAGATGAGTTCCTTTTGAAATTCTGTGTCTCGTGAGCGCTTTCAAGTTTTTCAACTTTGTCAAGCAGCTTCACTGGGATGTGTGTAACAGTCTACAGAGTGAGTTCCAGGACAGCCAGGGCTACCCAGAAAATCCTGTCTCAAAAAACCAAACCAAGCCAAAACCAAAACCAAAACAAAAATCTTAATGTGTGCAAAGTCAGCTTTGCCATCACTATAACAAAACAAAACAAAAACCTAACAAAACTATTTATGAAACAAAGAGGTTACACAGTTTTATAGAGTCAAGTCCAAAATTGGTTGTCCCTATGTTTTTCGTGTGTGCTAATAGCGGTGTTATTATAGCAGTAGCGTGTCATAGAACCAGGAAGCAAAGAAAAGATGGGTCCCACCGTCTTTATGAGGGGTCCTGTATGCTATGAATTTAGATGCTGAGTTCTGTACCCTAAGATCAGGTTGCAGTTGTATTGACCAATGTGCTGTAGAGAATGCTCCCCAGTCATCTCTGATTGGACAATAAAAGGCTGGAGCCTGTGACTGGACAAGATAGAGAGGAAGGCGGGACTTGAAATGGAGTAGGGGTCTGGAGGGTTGGGGGTGGGGGAGGACAGAGAGGGAAGAAGGAGGTGGCCATGAGGCAGAATGGACCATGAGCACACGGCCAAGAGCAGCTCACCCTGAGGTCACACGTGGAACTGGGAAGCTCAGTGACACAGACTGCAATTAGCACATGACCAATTGCTGGGATGTAGGTTAGACTCCCTCAGAACCCACTCGGCACAGTGCCAGCACCTTGTAAATTAAATACAAGGGTTTTGTGTCTTTTATGTGGGAGTTGTACAGGATCAAGTGGAGTAGAAACCCCATGTAAAATTACCATAACAAAATCCCTAAATGTCCATAACAAAAACAATAGTTCCAGTCTGGGGACCAAGTATTTAACATACTTCGTGGTATGCTACCCACATTCAGACCTCAGCACCACCCTCTGCCCTGCATTTTATCCCGTTCCCTGCTGGTGCTCTCCCAGGAGACACCTTGAGCTGCACATTTGCCTAGAAGGCCGGTTCTCTCTCCTCCAGAGTCTCCCGGAAGGTGTAAGAAGTGACTCGAAGCCGGAGGCAGAAGTCACATGACAGTCCAGTGAAAATCATGAAATACCAGCTAGACAACAAAATGGGAGACAATTAATCCATGCGCCCTAGAAGGACCACTGGACGCAGAGAATGCCTTACAGTGTGGGGTCATTTAAACCAGAGGGAAATGAGGATAAAGACAGAGAATCGGAGTTTACTAGCATTGTGGATCCTGAGCTAAGGTTCCTGGGGAGGACATTCGGTGGGTGCTTGGGATAACCACCAAAACCTCTAGGTTTTAGATACTGTTTTTGTTGTTGTTGTTGTTGTTGTTGTTGTTGTTGTTGTTGTTTTTCTCTTCTATTGCACTTGATTACAGTTGATTCCTAGATAACAAGGACAAAGCAGGAGCACAGAGATTGTGATGTTGTCGGTGTAAACTGTTACATGGTAGAGTTTTTTGTTTTGTTTTGTTTTTTTGTTCTTTTTTCTGCCCCCAAGGACAAATCAGCACATACAGACTAGGAAGCACATAGACATTCACTCAAATGTAACTGCTCAGAACACAAGTATTCAAGAGGTATTTAGACAATAGGCTTGTGGGGGCCTTGGGACACATTCCCGGGGATTAATTATAGCCCCGGTTCCCATGGTGATTATACATTCAACTCACAGCCAGCTGCCTCTTCCATACAACCTCCATGAAGAGGCAAGAGACAAAGGGAATAGAGCTGGAACACGTCAGTGTGTCCAGACTGCACAAAGGCTGCCAGCCTCTCAGCCTGACACAAGGACACATCCCATAGCACACTAACCATTCCCTGTCACCAGGGGCCATGGAGAACCGGCTGGATCAGGAGGCTTTATGAGCGGTGCTTGCTCCAAGTCATTTGCCATTCCCTTTATTACCTTATTAGTTATGGCCACATGAGCAACTCTCAATTTCTCTTCCTATTTCAATTTGCCCAAGAAGCTCTGTGACCAATGTCTCCCCTCACCCCCGACTCACACACACACACACACACACACACACACACACTTGTGCATTTGAAACGGTGACTGTAATGCATAATGACCAGTAGGGAGAAACAATATTCTCTCCCTTTTTCCTTCCCAGAAGTAGAGATTTGGGAGAAATGTAACCTTTTTTTTTTTTTTTTTTTTTTTTTTTTCCATTAGTTAAAGTTTTTGTGTGGCTATAATTACAGGCTCACCTGCAGTTGTAATTAATTTTATGCATTTTAAGAATCTAGGCTGCCCCAATGGTAATGTCACATATAACTATAATACA
Source organism: Mus minutoides (assembly GCA_902729485.2). Classification (NCBI taxonomy): domain Eukaryota; kingdom Metazoa; phylum Chordata; class Mammalia; order Rodentia; family Muridae; genus Mus; species Mus minutoides. The sequence goes on from CACVCL010022904.1 coordinate 4,051, forward strand.
GTATCATAATCAAGAAGTTGACAATAATATAGTACACTGCTATTTTCATGTTTCACTAGTTTTCTATGGATTTGTTTGAATGTATTTAGTGATACACAGGTTGTTTTCTCTCTCTCTCTCTCCAGCTTGGTGTGTGTGTATGTATGTATGTATGTGGATGTGCGTGTGTTTGTGTGTGCACATGTGTGTTTATATGTCTGTGGCAGTCAGAGGCCTAGGTATCTACTTCTATTGCTCTTAACCTTGTGTTTTGAGACACAGTCTCTTACAAGACCTGGCGCTCATCATTCTGTCTAGAGCCCCTGGGATCTACCTGTCTCTGTACCCCCAGGGCTGTGGTTACAAGTCTGTGCCATGGGCATCAGGTATCCAAACAGAGCTCTCTGCTTCAGCAGCAAGCACCTTACCCCCTGAGCTATGAACACCCATGTAGAGCCATGTCACCACCACCTCAGTTAGGATGGAGAACATGGAGAACGGTTTCACTGCCTCAACGACTTCTCCTTGAAAGTAAACTTTTCTTCCCATTCCAACCACTGGAAACTACCAACCTGCTCATAAATTGGTTATCTCAAAATGTTATATAAGTAGAAGAATCACATCATGTAGGCCCTGTTAAGATGACATAATTCCCCTGAAATATACCCAAGACATTTATCAGTGATACTTTCATTTTTTGGTGCTGCATATGTATTGATTAGTACATCATATGCATGTATCCTATGCTGTTTAACAATTTACCTATTGAGAGGCAATGGAGTTGTTTCCAGTTTGGGCTTTCATGAATCAAACTGCTATGGATATTCTAGTAGATGTTTTTCTGTTATCATAAGCTTTCACCTCCCTGAAACAATGCCTCAGACTACATTGGCAGGGTTGTAATGTAAGTATCTACACCAGTCTGGAATACAGACATGCCCTTAGCACACACCTTTAATCCCAATGAATGAAAGTCAAGTTAGTTTGTAGGAAGAAGCAACCAAGTTTGAAACTGATGTCTAATTGAGTGGCAGACAAAGTGACGGATCAGAGAAGGATTTGACAAAATAGGATATGCCCAGTTCTCACGAGAAGAGAGAGGAAAGGGAAGCTACTTAGGAGAGCAGTGCAGACAGGGGAAGCAGTTTTCCCAGGACAGTGGTACAGAGACAGGTTGTAGAGAGAGAACAAGCTAAACACAGGTAAAGACAGAATGAGCCAGAGGATGAGAGGAGCCAGAAGATAGAACAGATTGCCAAAGTTAGTATGAGATTAAGCAGAGAAATTCATTGAGAAGCTGAGAGAAACCAGATTGAATCAGCTTGGAGAGGAGTTTGAGCCATAACAGCTGAGTTGAACCAGCCAGAGCTCAGAATGAACTAGAAAGGATGCACTTATTCCACAGTAAGTCTCAGAGGCTGAAAACATTCTAGGTCTACATTAGATTGTATGGAGGCTAGAAGCTTCCAGGACTAGGCCTAGGTTGGCAGACTGAGGCAGTAGGCCTCACAGATAACAATTACCTCAGACAAATAAGTTACAATTTACAGGAAGGAGAGAAGCAGCTCCTGTAATGTGGCTATGACCTCCTCATGCAGGCTGTGGCAAATGTGTCACATTCATCCCCCTCCCCCAAACCAGTAATTAAAAAATAGGGCACATTCTAGATCCCAAAGGATATCCAAACTATTAAAAAAATCAAAAGAGCCAGGCGTGGTGGCGCACGCCTTTAATCCCAGCACTTGGGAGGCAGAGGCAGGCGGATTTCTGAGTTCGAGGCCAGCCTGGTCTACAGAGTGAGTTCCAGGACAGCCAGGGCTATACAGAGAAACCCTGTCTCCAAAAACCAAAAAAAAAAAAAAAAAAAGAATCAAAAGAGCTCACTGAGACTCAGTGGACTACAGGGCAATGGCAGCAGACAGGCACAGCAAGAGAAACCACAGAAGCTGGAGAAGCACTTAGAGACCAAGCATAAAGCTCGAGGTGATGGGGAGGTGTGTGTGTGGGGGGGTTACAGCAAAGCCCAAGGAAACCCACAGCTTGAAAAACTAAAAATGAACAAATTCCTTGATGTTTGTGACCTGCCAAAATTAGAACTGGGGAGGGGGGAAGAAGTGGCAGGGGAGGGGTGTCTAAACAATTTAAGTACATCCACAATGAGCAACAAGGTCATAGAAGTAATAGTCCTTTAGCAAAGGAAAGTTCATCCCTACATAGATTTTCTGCTGAATTCTACCAGCTCCTTACAAGAGCGGTAAAGTCATTGTGCCTTACACCAGTCAATAAAACACAGAGCGAGAAGGAACACTTCAGACTCCCTACAGGAGCATTATCCTGACGCCAAACTGGCTAAGGACAAAACAACAACAAAAATGAGTGGAAAAAAATCCTCAAGAAACATAGATATAAAGTTTCCAAGAAGATCATGGCAAATTCACTAACAGGCTAAATCATGGGGTACCATGACTAAACTGGTGTCATCCCATGGATACATGGATGGCTTAAATCAGTAAACATATACCATGTAAAGGCAATATGATGGAAACCACACAACCATATCACTAGAGGCAGAAATCCCTTCACGATCCTCCTAGAAACAGAAGGCGCATACCCCAACATAATAAAGACTATATACAGTCAGTAAGCCTAGAGCTAACATACTAAACAGAGAAAAAACTGAAAGCATTTCCCTTAAAATCAGAAACGGGGGGGTGGGGTAGGGGGGCCATGGCTCCGTAGTGAACATATTTACTGTACAAATGTGAGGACCAGAGTTCAAATTCCTAGAACCCAAGTATATGGTGACAAGCTTGGAAGGTGGGCAGGGAATCCTCAGAGCGAGCTGGCTGGAGAGACTAGCTATATCAGTGAGCTCAAGGTTGAGTGAGAGATTCTGACTCCATGAACAAGGTAGGAGAGTGGTCAAGGATAACTCCCAACGTCAGCTTGGGACCTTCTCATGTAACATGCGTGCTCAGGAACAGGCGCTATCCCGCTGCTTCACAGCTCAGAAGCAGGGAGATCAGATCGGGAAGTGGGACCCCAGGCTATGAAACCTCCAGGATCTGTGCCCAAGGACGCACTTCCACTTTAAGGCTCTACTGCCTAAAGGTTCCACAACCTTCGCAAACAGCGCCTCCAGCTGGAGGGCAGTTGTCTAAACTTCTACACTTAAGAATGGCTATTAGTAAAATAGCAAGAGAGCACTTGTGGAAGTCAGAGGCAGGAACCAAAGGTGACATGGAGTTACTGGTTTGGACGTGTGACTGTCACCATTACAGCTACAAACTGACATTGAGGCGCCCAAGGGATTTTCCTGTCTTGTTCAGTGGTGAATAGTTAAAAGATGAGCCTGGGTGGGAAAAGGATACTTGAACGATAATGTAAAGTAGGTGTTAGGCAACGAGGGGTCAAGTTAGACGGAACTCCAACTTCTAGAGTTACAGCGCGCACTCTTTAGTGTTAAACAGCCGGTTAATAAGCCAATACCTCAGTTCCCACTGTAAATTTAGCATAGTAATAGTCTCTTCCTCACAGAAAAGAGCTTGCTAGGGGTTTGCAGGCAGCTCAGCAGGTAAAGTCACCTGCAGTGCAAGCCTGTCCACCGAGTTCCACCCCCCAGAATTCATGTAAAGGTAGAAGGGGCAACTGATTGCATAAAGTTGTTTTCTGACCTCCACAAGCTTGAAGTGGCATGCACCCATCCCCTCCCCATAATAATAAATTAAATAAAAAACTTTAATTTAAAAAAGTGCTTGCTATTTTTGTTAAGCCTCAAACCCTGGGACGATTGGCTAAAGTGGCTATTTGACAAATTTTAGTTTCATTAGAGTGTATCCACATAAAGAGGCACCCAGGAACGGGTAAGAGCAGTTTGTTTTGGCAGAGCCCTAAGACGTGCAGGTAACTAACATTAAGTCGTGATAACAGAATGTAAGATTATGTTTGTAAAGCGTCTGTCTTTCAGTAGCAATCTCGGCAAAGGTATTCCTATGGAATGGAATAAGCAAAGCTATAAACATTAGAACAACGAAGACCACCATGATAGATCCTTCACCGTGTCTGTCCCTCCCGTACTGGATCTCTCTGATTAACTCCAACCGCCTGGAGATACATGTTCCTTTCACTTTGTCCCTTGTGTGTCTTGCACATCATTTCTACAGACCTCCTGATTATTTGGAGCGATCTGGGCAGGGAGTCAAGGGGGTGAAGGGATTGGGGGTTCTAAGCCCAGACACAGAATCAAAGGAATTTCACAGACTGCAATTCCTGTTGTCGCCACAGGGTGGGGCCAGCCTCTAGTTCTGGGGCCTGGAGTCATGACCCGGAAGTACCTCTCCACCTTCTCCACTGCAGAGATGGCGGCGACCGCTCTATCCCGGACGCTGTTGCCAGAGGCCCGACGGCGCCTGTGGGGATTTACACGAAGGCTTCCGCTTCGCGGCGCCGCTGCTCAGGTGAGCCTCGCTCCGCCATGCCGGCGGCTCCCGGTGTGCTTTAGGCCGGGCCTCCGGATCCGCTACCCCGGGGCGCGGCGGCCGGGCGCAGAGGGGGCGGGGCGGGGCGGGGCGGGGCGGGGCGGGGCGGCTGCTCCCCCTCCACACGACCTGCGGGAGGTGGGAAAAGGAGCCGTGGACCCCCAAACCAGACAGCGCCATCCTCAGCCCATGGACCCCCAAACCAGACAGCGTCATCCTCAGCCCATAGACCCCCAAACCAGACAGCGTCATCCTCATCCCATGGACCCCCAAACCAGACAGAGTCATCCTCAGCCCATGGACCCCCAAACCAGACAGCGTCATCCTCAGCCCATAGACCCCCAAACCAGACAGCGTCATCCTCAGCCCATAGACCCCCAAACCAGATAGCGTCATCCTCAGCCCATTCGAGTTTTATCCCAGCGTTTCCCTTATTTTAGAGTTGTCTTGCTCCAAAGGGATATGGAAGTCTCTGACACTCACATACACTCTCTCGCTCGCTCTCTGTGTGTGTATGTTAGTATGTTATTATCAATGTTACTGTATGTCGAGCTGTTCTCCCCTGAGAAAAGGAAACCAGGACAAGCGCTTTATGAATTTGAAGTTGGGTTTGAGCCGGGCGTGGTGGCGCAGGCCTTTAATCCCAGCACTCCGGAGGCAGAGGCAGGCGGATTTCTGAGTTCGAGACCAGCCTGGTCTACAAAGTGAGTTTCAGGACAGCCAGGGCTAAACAGAGAAACCCTGTCTCAAAAAACCAAAAAAAAAAAAAAAAAAAAAAACCAAAGTTGGGCTTGCTTTTGGTTTTGATATTTTGAGACATCTTTGTTACATAGGGTTTCTCTGTGCAACATCTCTGGCTGTGGTGGAACTTGCCCTGCAGATCAGGCTGGCCTCAGATCCGCCTGCCCCTACACAGTAGGGCACAGTCATGTCATGGTGCATTATTTAATCAGGGAGCAGAAAGCCTTTGGATTACAGAAGCAGGACAGTGTGGGTTAGTAAACATTCCTTAAGTACCTGTGGCTGTGAAGAAACCAGGACCATGGCAACTCTTATAAAGGAAGACATGTTAACTGGGGCTGCTTACAGTTCAGAGCTTTCGTCCCTCATCACCAGGGCAGGAAGCATGGCAGCATGCTGGCAGACATGGTGGAGAAGGAGCCAAGAGTTCTACATCTCGGTTGGCAAGAGATAGACACAGACAGACAGACAATGGACCTGGCTTGAGCATTTTAAACCCCATAACCCACCCCAGTGGTACACTTTCTCCAACCTTCTAGTAGTGTCTCTTTCTGATGACCAAGTGTTCAAACCTATGAGCCTATGTGGTCCATTCCTATTCAAGCCACCACTGTGCCGTACATGCCTGGCGGTTAGGTCAGTCTCAGGGTCGGGGTTTAGCAAATACGTTTTTCTCATTTCAACATGAAAAGAAAAAGCTGCTGAAGCGTCTGCAGTCAAACCAGTTGGCCAGAGTGTCCCTGAAGCATCCATCTGTCCTGTTTCTGTCTGTCCTTTGTGAACAGTAGCATCCCGTCTCACTTCTGCACAGTCGGTTTTGTATTTTTATTTCAATTTCTTGACTTTTTGTCTTTAGTGAATATGAAACATTTGTAGGAGAGGTAGTTGAATCGGGTGTGTTTTATAGGGTAATGTAGTAACTGCTCCTGTTCTTGGAGAGAAAGGCATGTTCTCTGAAGTGTTGCTTGTTTGAGAGAGCGGTTGGTTAAGGAACATTTCCTAGGCTACTGCTAGAGCCCAGTGGAACCAGAGTCGAGGAAAGAGTTTAGATTTTGTCCAGAACTGGGACCTCATTCTCCAAGCTTTCTGCCAATGACACACACACAGACACACAAACACACATAGCAGATTACATCCAGCCCAGGCTAGAAAAGTGATGTTTGGAATGAGTCTATTTGAGGTTGTTTTGTTTGGTTTGACACTGAACACCAGAACAGTAACGTTTGCTCTCTCCTCCTCCTCCTCCCGTCAGCCATTGTATTTTGGAAGGTACCGACTGAGAAGCACACAGGCTGCTCCACAGGTTGTTCTGAATGTTCCCGAGACACAAGTAACATGTTTGGAAAATGGACTCAGAGTAGCTTCTGAAAACTCTGGGCTCTCAACATGCACAGTAAGTGACTGCTACAGTCTTTAGTTGGTACCTTGTTTGGGAGGGAGCAGCCACAGCTGCAGCTCTTTGGTTGGCTGGATTCTCCGAGCTTGAACCTTCCTTTCCAGGTGTACTTTTGTACCGGGTGCTTATGCCCTTCTCTTACTGTTGACATCTGTTTCTGATGGTCATGGGCCTGGTCAGCTTTCCCACCGGTGGCAGTCAACCAAGCTCGGGAGAGTCAAATGGTTGTATCTGAGGTTATAAAGCTTATACTTGTATTTGAGCCTGACTTTCTGACAGTCCCTGAGGTTTATACCACAGATATTAATTAGACGGACTAAATGAGCTATGTTAAGAATTTGAATCTGATACTTGTTTTTTGTTGTTGTTTTGTATAGCCCTGGACTAGACTGGCCTCGAACTCTGAGATTTGCCTGCCTCTACCTCCCAGGTTCTTGGATTAAAGGCATATAACACCCTCACCTGGCTGAGTGTGATATTTGTAACAGCCTGCTGGAAATTTCAAGTCTCAGATTATAGGAATGAACTGTCATTTCATTGTAGTCAAAGAGAAGTGGTCAGATTGGAAAACATTTTCCAGAAAAAGGAATGAGATGACCTTGTGTGTCCAGAAACTGAATTTTGTTTTATTATGGGACTGTGCATGTGAGTACAGGTACCCAGGAAGGGCGAAGGCAGTCACAGACACTGAGGAGGGAGCTCACATGGCTGTGAGCTGCCTAACTCCGTGCTGGGAACCAGCTCAGTTCCTTTGTAAGAACAGTGAGTGCTCTTAACTGCTGAGCCGCTGCCATGTCTCCAGATGTGGGGAGCCGCCGCCATGTCTCCAGATGTAGGGAGCTGCCGCCATGTCTCCAGATGTGGGGAGCCGTCGCCATGTCTCCAGATGTGGGGGATTTGTATAATTTGCTTGGACTTTCTTTCTTCAGGTTGGGCTGTGGATCGATGCTGGAAGTCGCTATGAGAATGAGAAGAACAACGGCACCGCCCACTTCCTGGAGCACATGGCCTTCAAGGCAAGTCCAGAGGCTGCTCCCATGCTGTATCTAGGAAAGGGCGGGCCGGTGTCAGCACAGACACTGTACCATAGGGACAAGAGCCGCTTCATAACACGCCACGTGTTATATTTCAGTGTTGTATTTCAAATAATTAATGATAATTACTTTCTGACATTGAAGGAAGGGTTCTCTTTTGGGATATACACAAGCCATTTTTAATGGGTATTTTTTAAAACCTAGTATACTTTACAAACTTGTCTTTGCATGATTGACACTGGGTTCTGTTCAGTATACTTATTATCTGATACATTTAGACTATATGAAGGGTAAAAGGAGAGTATCCTAACTGTGCTTTCTCCTTTATTTCAAGGGCACTAAAAAGAGGTCCCAGTTAGACCTTGAACTTGAGATTGAGAATATGGGCGCTCATCTTAATGCCTATACCTCCAGAGAGCAGACTGTCTACTATGCCAAAGCATTCTCCAGAGATTTGCCAAGAGGTACTGTCTGTGCTGCCAGAAATGTGATTCTCATAGGGGTTCAAATCTAAGTCTAGCTATTGTAAAACTGATAGAAATGTAAAAAGCAAAACAACAGAAACCCCAGAGAGGCACCTGTTTTAATTTTTCCTCCAAGTGCAGGTTGAAGACTTGTACTAAAAGGATTCTTACACCTGATTTAAACATAGTTCTTCCTCAGTCTTAATCACTTTTATTCCTTGATTGCAAAACTATTAATCCTGAGCAAAATTAAGAAATGCTTACTTATACTACTTACTTACTAATGATTATATTAGCAAAGTTGAAAATTTTGTTTTGTAAAAATAAATAATTGTTTTGACAGGATAGCACAGCAATTTGTATAGGTCTTGAGTATATTAATTACAGAAAACATTTTTTCTAGTGGAAAACAAAATAGCATTGCAAAGTTAATTAGCAAAATTATTAACTTTTTTTTTAAGATTTATTTATTTATTTTATGTAAGTACACTGTAGCTGTCTTCAGACATTCCAGAAGAGGGCGTCAGATCTCATTACAGATGGTTGTGAGCCACCATGTGGTTGCTGGGATTTGAACTCAGGACCTTTGAGAGAGCAGTCATTACTCTTTACCGCTAGAGCTATCTCTCCAGTCCAGTTATTAACTTTTATAGCTGCAGTGTTGTAATCAGTTGTATTACTCTAAAATTTTAGATACTGTAGAGTCTTGTCAGTTCTGTCACGTGATTGGTAACCCAAGGACTCTGTGTGTGACGTGTAGGTGTAGCCAGTGATTGACATCAGTTGCTCTCCACATTAGTTTTTGAGCCATATCTCTCCCAGCACTGGCTCACCCAGATTTATCTAGATTGCTGGCCAGCAGGTTTTATGAACCCTCATGTGTCTGGCTAGCACTGGATTATAAGTGCTCCTGCTCTAGATTACGGCCAGATCTTTATGCTCATCCAGTCTTGAATTAAGAAACTTGAACAGCTTCAGTGAAGAATATGTACTGCTCTACCAACATAGAGAATGAGATAAACATTCACAGGAAACATTTGTTTCAAACAAATACCACTTTAGAAACTTCAGTCTAGACTCCCAGTCTCACATAAACCAGGGTCTTGCAAAGGGGTCCTGGCCCCAGCCGTCTGCAGCTCCCCCACTTTCTCTCTTGGGTTATGATTTTCCCATCTGGGTTTTATTGATGATGATTTAAAAAATGCAATTGGTAATTTCCCCTTTTCACAGTCACCTCACAGTGAGCCTTCTCCCCCAGCCTGTTTTATCCTGTCCTTAGTAGTTGAAGTTAGTTGGCTCAGACAAGGTCCTGTGAAGTGAACTGAAGCAAGGGAGAGAAATTCACACTAGTGCCGCAGAGCAAGGAAACCAAGGGGTATATGTTCATTTTACCTTTAATACAATTTATGTTGTTATCACAGTGAAGTAAATCAGCTTTATCCCTTTTGGAGATTTTTTTTCCATAAAATTTACTTTACCTTTGGCTTTGTACCTTGTTATGGCTTGAGCAGACGCCATTCTGTAAGCAGCTCCTGAAGGCATATTTTGGGTATAGCGATTCTTTCCTTTGTTACACTGCAGCTTCTTTGCTATGTGAGAATGGGTAGAAGTGTTTCTACCCATGTACCTGGCTGTCCCGGAACTCTCTCTGTAGACAAGGCTAGCCTTAACCTCAGAGATTTGCCTGCTCTGTTTCTTGAGTGCCGGGCTACAGCCACCTGGCTACTTCATACTTTTCATTTAGAACCAACTGTAGTAACAGTCAGATTATAAAGTGATCATGTTTAGGATTTTCTCCAAGTTATTTTGTACCACAGGGTTTCTATTTTCTATTTATTTTAGTGTGCTAAGTTAAATAAACATGCTCAGGGTTTTTTTTTTTTTTAGTTTTTGAGACAGGGTTTTTTGTGTGTGTGTGTGTGTGTGTGTGTGTAGTCCTGGCTGTCCTGGAACTCACTCTGTAGACCAGGCTGGCCTCGAACTCAGAAATCCACCTGCCTCTGCCTCCCAAGTGCTGGGATTAAAGGCGTGCGCCACCGCGCCCGGCTGACATGCTCAGCGTTGAGTGTTGGCTAGTGCTGTGGTTTCTCATGTGCGTTTAAGAGAGTTTAATGCTTGTATTTCTTCTGGGTTTTGTTTGTTTGTTTTGCTTTGCTTTTTTCAATTAGCTGTAGAAATTCTTGCTGACATAATTCAGAACAGCACATTGGGAGAAGCAGAGATTGAACGTGAGCGTGGAGTAATCCTGAGAGAGATGCAGGAAGTTGAAACCAACTTGCAAGAAGTTGTTTTTGATTATCTTCATGCGACAGCCTATCAAAATACTGCACTTGGACGGACAATTCTGGGACCAACTGAAAATATCAAGTAGGTGTATTTCACACAGGAAGATTTTGCACAAAACTTATGACATATACCAACCAAAAATGTGTGTTTCAGAACATACATTTTTAATGATAATTCTCAGCCTGATAGTTTAAAATTGATTTTAGAAACTTGGGGATGAAATAAGGAATGTTGGTACATATGTCTTTCTTGATATAAAGGGCTGAACTTTTGCTACTCTTTGTGACTGCTTTAAGCACTTAGATACCTTTAAGTTAAGCTCTGTATGTTCCACATACAGTGTGTGAAGATCTGTGCTCCTTATTTCTGTTAAAGTTGTTTTACTTGTAGGTGTGGTGGCCTTTGAGACAGGAATTGTGCTGTGAGTTCTAGGTCAGCCTGGGCTACAGAATGAGCCTATCTGTAAAAGAAAATGAAATAAACAAATCTCATTCCTTATTCTGTTTACAGATCTATAAATCGTAAGGACCTAGTGGATTACATAACCACGCACTACAAGGGGCCAAGAATCGTGCTGGCTGCCGCCGGAGGTGAGTTATGTTTCGGGACACATCCTGAAAATAGTAAAGTTGCTTGTCAGGAAATGTGGAACACTGGGACCAGACTCCTTAGTAGGCATCATTTTCAGGAAAACGTAACAATTCGTTCAGAGTGTAAATGTCCACACAGGGGATTTACTTAGAAGACAGACCAAGGCTAACGACCGAGCTGGGGGGCAGTTACCTTGGAGGACATGTTGTATAAAGTCTTGAGCTCTTTAGTTGAGAAGTAGCTTCATCCATGGTCAAGCCTGGAATGGGTGGATGCATTCATGTACTCAGCCATGCACTCAGGAACAACTAGTACTGCACGGGGAATACTACAGAGTCGGGCGGATGACGACGCTATCAAACCATGTAGGTGGCATAGATTTTCATAGGAGCGTGTGAAGTGTGTGAATGTACAGGGCTTAGACACTGGAAACTGCCCTGGTTAGTTGAAGCCTCACTGCCATTATTATTATTATTATTATTATTATTTATTTATTTATTTTTGGTTTTTCGAGACAGGGTTTCTCTGTATAGCCCTGGCTGTCCTGGAACTCACTTTGTAGACCAGGCTGGCCTCAAACTCAGAAATCCACCTGCCTCTGCCTGGGATTAAAGGCGTGCGCCACCACGCCCGGCTCCTCACTGCCATTATTAACAGCAAATTTTATTTGGTCCATAGGTTCATTTGGACATTGAAGTTAATGGTGTGTTCTATATTATTAGCATTTGTCTTATTGGCTTATACCTTTTTTTTTGTTGTTCTGAAACAGTTTTGTTATATAGCCCAGGCTGGCCTTGAACTTGTAGCCATCTTCCTACCTCAGTCTTCTGAGTGCTGGTGCAGCTGAGGCCACCATGCCTGATGATTTTATAAATGTTGTAGCTTACAAAGGTTGGTGTTTAAATCAATAGGCCAGTTTAAGTCTCTCCTGACCCTTTCTGATTTCTTGTCTCAGCACCCATTTAGTCCTTAACCATCAGGAAGTATAGCTGTAATATACCAAATACGTATTTTCATCTCCACTTCTTTTAAAAAATTATAGGTCCCCTGCATTTTAGATTGTACAGTTAGAGTAGGAGCTATGCATCTGGCTTGTTTAACCACAGTGGTTACTAGTTCTGACGTCTAAACAATGAGGGAAGAGATGGTCAGACATAAGGACTATTTCCAGTTTCTCACTGATCCTTTGTCATCGCTGTCCTGACATGATTCTGCATTCTTACCTCTGGATCAGTATCCAGGGACTTTCCTGTGTGGGAATTCAAAAATAGTACTATCAGCTGGGCGTGGTGGCGTCAGCTCACTCTGTAGACCAGGCTGGCCTTGAATTTGGAGATCTACCTGCCTCTGCCACATGAGTGCTGGGATTAAGGGTATACACTATCAGTGTTTGGCTGTGTCATAGATTTATTTGGAAACTGTGTATATAAGCTGTGCTTTTAATAGTTTCATTTAGAGAAATATTGTTAAGATTTATTATGTGTTTTGCTTGCATGTGTGCATGTATGCCACATATAGTACCTAGTGCTTGCAGAGGTCAGAAGGCCATTGGATCACCTGGGTCTGGAGTTATAGATAGTTGTGAGATGCCATGTGGGTGTTGGGAACAGAATTTGGGTCCTCAGGAAGTGCTCTTAACCTCTGAGCCAGCTCTCCTGCCCCCACTTAATAAATTTTAATGGTAATATTTTTAAGGCATTTGCATAAGCCTAGGTGTGTGGCACATACTTACAATTCCAGAACTCTGGAAGCTAAGGCAAAAGGATTACAAGATCAAGACTAGCCTGGGCTATGGAGCTAGACCTGCCTCAAATACATAAATACAAATGACTAGAATTTTAAGCTGATGTTCTAGATGAATGATGAATTTTGAGCTTATAGTCTATAACTTTCACTGATGGGATGTGTTTGGGTCCTGTGTTTTGATAATAAGGAATACAGGATCTTAATGATTCTTCTGAGGTTTGGATGTCAAGTCATGAGCACATGGGAAAATAGAAATGTTTTCACAGTGTAGAGAATTGGTTTTTGGTTCCAGAGTTCTGATGGCAGAACTCAAAGAATAAAGCATGTCTGTGTAAGACTCTTAAAGACAGAGCCATGTTTTCATTCTTTTCCACTTAACAGGTAACTTATGAAATGACTTTTTCTAGGGTGCACACTGAACTTTTATAACTTAACATGATTTTCTATAGAAGCAGGGTTTTCTGCATGAAACTCAGAATTTTTAAAAATGTGATCAAATGCATGATTTCTCATTCTTGAACTGGTTTGGAGCTCATTTGACATTTGTCCTTCCTGAGATAAGCCTAGAAAAGTCACTAAGACAATAAAATATTTCCAGCAGATTACAAAAAAGAAAGTGGAGGTATCAAGCTCTCTGTCTTTATCTCCGAATACAGTTGTATGTGGGTGAGCATTGACTGCTCAGAGATGCTGTGCAGCCCAGTTGCTTTAAATGGCTTAGCGAAGGGAAGGTATTCATGTGTGAGTGAAGAGCATCCTGTTATTGTCAGACCTACTGCGACGCATAGTACTGCAGCTGCTTGACTTGATTGTATTGCTCTTAGATATATAAGGAAATGTTTTCCCTTGCTTTAGGTGTTTGCCATAACGAACTGCTGGAGTTAGCAAAGTTTCATTTTGGTGACTCTTTGTGCACACACAAAGGAGATATACCAGCTCTGCCTCCCTGCAAATTCACTGGAAGTGAGGTAGGGTAAGCTCTTAGTTAGAAATTGACCTTTGGAAGTCTGAGTATAAAGGAGCTGAAGACATGGCTCAATAAATAGTCTGAGAGTGCTTGCTGCGCTCAGAGGACCAGAGTTGGGTTCCCACCACCCTTACTGGGCAGCTCACAGCCACCTGAGACTCCCATTGCAAGGAATCTGACATCCTCTTTTACACAATGCAAAGTTATAATGTGGTAGGTATGAAAGCTACCTTATAACTAAAAAGGCTGGGTTTTTGCTTTTGAATTGGGTGTGGTCTCGGCTTCATTGCTGCCCCACAGGCACAGTTGTGGGGGTTGCTATTAGAGCCAAAACTTGCAGCGAATCTGCTTCTTAACTACAGTGTTATGCGTCAGGGTTAGTGTGCCACATTATGATGCTTATAGTAATTTGTGGGAAGAGGTCTGATGTTCGCAGCCACACAGATTTATACTGCCAGTACAGATTTAAATTTGGATTAATAAAACCATATAAGATATTGGTAAAATAAGAGAACTTCTTTTGACCAGGTGGAATTTTAAACAAGATGGTCCAATGAAAGAAACTTACTTTGTAACTCAGAAAAATTGTCTGAAGCACACAGTGTAATACTGCCTGATAGTTAAGAGTCACAGTGAACATCTTAACATCGCAGTTAGTAAGACTAACATATTTTCCTTTCTCGGTAGTCCAAGTATTCTGTAGGACCAGTCTTACGGAACTAGCTGTCTTCTTGCCTAGATTCGGGTGAGGGATGACAAGATGCCATTGGCACACCTCGCAATAGCTATTGAAGCAGTTGGTTGGGCACATCCAGACACGATCTGTCTCATGGTCGCAAACACATTGATAGGCAACTGGGATCGCTCTTTTGGAGGAGGAATGGTAAGTGGGTTTTGGAGGAGGAATGGTAAGTGGGTTTTGGAGGAGGAATGGTAAGTGGGCTTTGAAGTAACTTTTCATGGTAAATAATGGAAATTGTCTAAATGTAAATTCCTTGTAAGACTCTTCAGTGTTCAAAGTGACAAAAATAGATTATCATGACTTTTGACTTAATATTAACTCATTTTTTGGTTTTTCGAGACAGGGTTTCTCTGTATAGCCCTGGCTGTCCTAGAACTCACTTTGTAGACCAGGCTGGCCTTGAACTCAGAAACTCTGCCTCCCGAGTGCTGGGATTAAAGGCGTGCGCCACCACGCCCGGCGAAGAATTGGTTTTTAATATTATAATAGTCATATTAAGTACTGTGGTAATCATAGTTGTTCACATGTCTGTGTCAGTGTCAGTGTCCTGACTTTCTGAGCATCTTAGCATGTTCAGAGAACTCTGTGTTTTCATTAGCACACACTGAGTGTACTAATAAGTACTGAGTAAATATACGTCTTTGCATATAGGTTCTCTAGCCGTAAGCACATGTGAGGGAGTGGGTTGGAGTTCAGTGGTAGTGTGCTTGCTTCCCATGCCTGAGTCTGAGGGTCAACCAGCACAACACGGAGCAGCCTGTCAGAGACAAAGAAGGCAGACATGGTAGACAAGGTAGCTGTACAGAGGCAGGAGGGGTAGACCTCTGTGTACTATTTTTACAACTCTTCTAAAGTTTACATTTCCAAGTAGTGTATAGATTTGTGTGAAAGATCCAAAATCCATTCCAAACCCAGTTATCTTGGGTTCCTGTGCAGTATCACAGGAATGCATAGTCAGAGCCTTACATGGCCCCACATCAGCACTGTATTGTCTTTATGAATAGGGACAGCTACTAAACCAATTGCAAGAACTCACTGCTCAGTATTATATTGAGCCAGATGAGTGTAATTCTTTCTTTGAATTCTAAAGTTATTGTTGAGGTGTTGCTAGGTAAAACTGAGAACTTTGAGCAGAGCATGCTGGTGTAGGCCTTTAATCCCAGCACACAGGAGGCAGAGGCAGGTGGACCTCTGAGTTTGAGACTGGCTTGATTTATATCGTGTGTTCTTTTTATTCTTTTTTTACATTAAAAAACACCGGCATTGCTTTATTTACACTAGCAGATGTGGGCTGCATGTTGTGGTAGGTGTGGGGGGCTCAGTGCAGGTATGGATGGGGTAGAGGAGGTGATGACTCGGTGGCTGGAAGGGAACGGAGAGGGTTCCATATGTCTCTGGGAAGTCCAGAGGAAGGACTCATGACATGCTATAGCTACGCCACCAGCAAGGTTGAGAAACTCTTGGAAATCTAGCTGCTCATCACTGTTGAGGTCCAGCTTCTTCATCATGTGGTCAAGGACACTGGGGTCCTTCTGGTTCTTCGTGAAGGCAGCCAGCTCTGTGTTCATGAGGGAGAAGTCAGTTTTGGAGAGTTGGCAGCTACACCATCCTTCCCACTGTACTTAACAGCAATCAGGGACTCGTTGCATCTTCCAGCCTCTGTAGGCATTTTTGCTAAGTTGAGGAGCGAGGCCGGGCTGTGATTCCGGCTGACAGTGGCTGTGACAGGAGACACATAGTGTATTCTAAGCCAGCCAGGGCTAGTAATGAGACTCTGTCTCTAAAAACAACCCCCAAAACTGCTGACCCATCAGGGTTAGCACTCACTAAGAGTTACAGAGCTCACTTTTTTTGTGGAGATTTTGGTCCATGTGCCCAGTTCACAAATCCAGTTAAATTGTTCTCCTTTTCAGAATTTATCTAGCAAGCTGGCCCAGCTCACTTGCCATGGCAATCTCTGCCACAGCTTCCAGTCCTTCAATACTTCATACACAGACACAGGATTATGGGGACTCTATATGGTTTGTGAACAAGCCACGGTTGCTGACATGCTGCACATTGTACAAAAAGAATGGTGAGAAAAAGCTCTAAATAGTTAAAAAGTCTTACCAAGAATGTGTTGTTTTAGGCCAGTTTCCTAATGGTAACTTTAGCTTTTAAAGTGGATGCAGTTTTTGTTTTTGTTTTCCTTTTTCTGGATATTTTAATTTATTTACATTTCAAATGTTATCCCCTTTACAGGTTTCCCCTCCAGAAACCCCTATCCCATCCCTCCTCCCCCTGCCTCTATGAGGGTGCTCCCTGCCTACCCACCCACCCACTCCCGCCTCCCTGCTCTGGCATTGCCCTACACTGGGGCATCACCCTCAGGTCCAAGGGCCGCTCTTCCCACTGATGTCTAACAAAGCCTCTGACACAATTGTGGCCTGATCCATGGGTTCCTCCATGTATACTCTTTGGTTGGTGGTCCAGTCCCCCGGAGCTCCAGGGAATCTGACCAGTTGATGTTCCCCACATAGGGTAGAAAACCCCTTAGCTCCTTCAGTCCCTTCTCCAACTCTTCCATTGGGGACTCCTCGCTCAATCCAATGGTTGGCTGCGAGCATCTGCCTCTGCCTCTGTATTTGTCAGACTCTGGCAGAGCCTTTCAGGAAGAAGCCATATCAGACTCCTGTCAGGAAGCACTTCCTGGCATCTGAAATAGCATTCGGGTTTGATGGCTGTATATGGGATGGATCCCCAGGTGGGGCAGTCTCTGGATGGCCTTTCTTTCAGTCTCTGCTCCACACTCCATATTTCCTCCTGTTGAGTATTTAGTTCCCCCTTCTAAGAAGCACTAAAGCATCCACACTTTGGTCTTCTTTCTTCTTGAGCTTCATATGGTCTGTGACTTGTATCTTGGGTATTCCAAGCTTCTGGGCTAATATCCACTGATCAGTGAGTGCATACCATGTGTGTGCTTTTGTGACCTCACTTGGGATGATATTTTCAAGTTGCATCCATTTGCCTGTGAATATCATGAAGTCATTTTTTTTTTCAAGATTTATTTCATTTATATGAGTACACTGTATCTGTCTTCAGACACACCAGAAGAGAGCATCAGATCCCATTACAGATGGTTGTGAGTCACCATGTGGTTGCTGGGAATTGAACTCAGGATCTCTGGAAGAGCAGTCAGTGCTCTTAACTGCTGAGCTATCTCTCCAGCCCGAAGTCATTGCTTTTAATAGCTAAGTAATACTCCATTGTGTAAATGTACCACATTTTCTGTATCCATTCCTCTGTTGAGGGACATCTGGGTTGCTTCCAGCTTCTGGCTATTATAAATAAGGCTGCTATGAACATAGTGGAGCATGTGTCCTTATTAAATGTTGGAGCATCTTTTGGGTATATGCCAAAGAGTGGTATATCTGGGTCCTCAGGTA
This sequence comes from Mus minutoides, assembly GCA_902729485.2. Lineage (NCBI taxonomy): Eukaryota > Metazoa > Chordata > Mammalia > Rodentia > Muridae > Mus > Mus minutoides. Next base: position 21,900 of record CACVCL010022904.1, read on the forward strand.
GTACTATTTCCAAATTTCTGAGGAACCGTCAGACTGATTTCCAGAGTGGTTGTACCAGCTTGAAATCCTACCAGCAATGGAGGAGTGTTCCTCTTTCTCCACATCCTTGCCAGCATCTGCTGTCACCTGAGCTTTTGATCTTAGCTATTTTGACTGGTGTCAGGTGGAATCTCAGAGTCATTTTGATTTGCATTTCCCTGATGACTAAAGATGCTGAACATTTAAGTGCTTCTCAGCCATTCAAGATGCCTCAGTTGAGAATTCTCTATTTAGCTCTGACCCCCATTTTATAATAGGGTTATTTGGTTATCTGGAGTCTAACTTCTTGAGTTCTTTGTATATTTTGGATATTAGCCCCCTATTGGATGTAGGATTGGTAAAGATCTTTTACCAATATGTTGGTTGCCATTTTGTCCTATTGAGTGTCCTTTGCCTTATAGAAGCTTTTCATTTTATGAGGTCCCATTTGTCAATTCTTTTTTTTTTTTTTTAAGATTTATTTATTTATTATATATAAGTACACTGTAGCTGTCTTCAGACACTCCAGAAGAGGGCATCAGATTGTGTTACGGATGGTTGTGAGCCACCATGTGGTTGCTGGGATTTGAACTTGGGACCTTCTGAAGAGCAGTTGGCGCTCTTAACCACTGAGCCATCTCACCAGCCCCCCATTTGTCAATTCTTGATCTTAGCTCATAAACTATTGGTGTTCTATTGAGGAAATTTTCCACTGTGCCCATGTTCAAGGCTTTTCCTGACTTTCTCTTCTATTAGATTTAGTGTATCTGGTTTTATGTGGAAGTCCTTGATCCACTTGGACTTGAGCTTTGTACAAGGAGATAAGAATGGATCAATTTACATTCTTCTACATGTTGACCACTAGTTGAACCATCACCATTTGTTGAAAATGCAGTCTTTTTTCCAGGGGATGGTTTTAGCTCCTTTATTAAAGATCAAGGTGTATGGGTTCATTTCTGGGTCTTCAATTTTATTCCATTGATCTACCTGTCTGTCACTGTACCAATACCATCCAGTCTTTGTCACTATTTCTCTGTAATACAGCTTGAGGTCAGGGATGGTGATTGCCCCAGAAGTTCTTTTATTGTTGAGAGTAGTTTTCGCTATCCTGGGTGTTTTATTATTCCAGATGAATTTGAGAATTGTCTTTTCTACCTCTTGTGAAGAGTTGGAATTTTGATGGGGACTGCATTGAATCTGTAGATTGCTTTCAGCAAGATGGCCATTTTTACTATATTAATCCTGCCAATCCACAAGAATGGAAGATCATCTTCTGAGGTCTTAGATTTCTTTCTTCAGAGATTTGAAGTTCTTGTCATGCAGACCTTTCATTTGTTTGGTTAGAGTCACACCAAGATTATTGTTTGCAACTATTATAAAGGGTATTGTTTGCCTAATTTCTTTCTCAGCCCTTTTACCCTTTGAGTATAGGAAGGCTACTGATTTGTTCGAGTTAATTTTATATCTAGTCACTCTGCTGAAGTTGTTTATCAGGTTTAGGAGTTCTCTGATGGAGGTTTTGGGGTCTCTTAAGTATACCCTCATATCATCTTCAAATAGTGATTATTTTGACTTCTTCCTTTATAATTTGTATCCCTTTGACCTCCTTTTGTTGTCTAATTGCTCTAGCTAGAAGTTCAAGTACTATATTGAATAGATAGGGAGAGGAGTGGGCATCCTTGTCTAGTCCCTGATTTTAGTGGGATTGCTTCAAGTTTCTTTCCATTTAGTTTGATGTTGGCTACTGGTTTGCTGTATATTGCTTTTACTATGTTCAGGTATGGGCCTTGAATTCCTGATCTTTCCACGACTTTTAACATGAAAGAATGTTGAATTTTGTCAAATGCTTTTGTAACATCATATAGTTTTTTTCTTTGAGTTTGTTTATGTAGTGGATTACGTCGATGGATTTCCGTATATTAAACCATCCCTTCGTCTCTGGGATGAAGCCTATGAAGCCTACTTGATCCTGGTGAATGATTTCTTTCTTTCTTTCTTTCTTTCTTTCTTTCTTTCTTTCTTTCTTTCTTTCTTTCTTTCTTTCTTTCTTTCTGGTTTTTAGAGATAGGGTTTCTCTGTGTAGCCCTGGGTGTCCTGGAACTCACTCTATAGACCAGGCCTCGAACTCAGAAATCTGGCTGCCTCTACCTCCCAAGTGCTGGGATTAAAGGTGTGGGCCACCACTGCCCAGCTGTGAATGATCATTTTCATGTGTTCTTGGATTTGGTTTGTGAGAATTTTATTGAGTATTTTTGCATCCATGTTCATAAAGGAAATTAGTCTGAAGTTCTCTTTCTTAGTTGGGTCTTTGTATGGTTTTGGTATCAGTGTAACTGTGGCTTCATAGAACAAATTGGGTAGTGTTCTTTCTGTTTCTATTTTGTGGAATAGTTTGAAGAATATTGGTATTAGGTCTTCTTTGAAGGTCTGATAGAATTCTGCACTAAATTCATCTGGTCCTGGTGGTTTTTTTTTTTTTTTTTTTTTTTTGGTTGGGAGACTTTTAATGACTGCTTCTATTTCTTAAGGGGCTATGGAAATGTTTAGATGATTTATCTGGTCCTGATTTTTCTGTCTAGAAAATTGTCCATTTCATCCAGATTTTCCAGTTGTGTTGAGTATAGGCTTTTGTAGTAGGATCTGATGATTTTTTAAATTTCCTCAGTTTGTGTTGTTATATCTCCCTTTTCATTTCTGATTTTGTTAATATGGATACTGTCTCTGTGCCCTCTGGTTAGTCTGGCTAAGGATTTATCTATCTTGTTGATTTTCTCAATGAACCAGCTCCTGGCTTTGTTGATTCTTTGTATGTTTCTTTTTGTTTCTACTTGGTTGATTTCAGCCCTAAGTTTGGTTATTTCCTGTTGTCTGCTCCTCTTAGGTCTATTTGCTTCCTTTTGTTCTAGAATTTTCAGGTGTGCTGCCAAGCTGTGAGTGTATGCTCTCTCCAGTTTCTTTTTGGAGGCACTCAGGGCTATAAGTTTTCCTCCTAGGACTGCCTTCATTGTGTCCCATACGTTTGGGTATGTTGTGGCTTCATTTTCATTAAACTCTAGAACATCTTAAATTTTTTTTATTTCTTCTTTGACCAAGGTATTATTGGGTAGAGTGTTGTTCAGTTTCCACGTGAATGCTGGCTATCTATTATTTATGCTATTATTGAAGATCAGCCTTAGTCTGTGGTGATCTGATAGGATGCATGGGATTATTTCAGTTTTCTTGTATCAGTTGAGGCCTGTTTTGTGACTGATTATATGGTCAGTTTTGGAGAAGGTACCATGAGGTGCTGAGAAGACGGTATATTCTTTTCTTTTAGGATGAAATGTTCCATAGATATGTTAAATTCATTTAGTCCATTACTTCTGTTAGTTTCACTGTATCTCTGTTTAGTTTCTGTTTCCATGATTTGTCCATTGCTGAGAGTGGGGTATTGAAGTCTTCCACTATTATTGTGTGCAGTGCAATGTGTACTTTGAATTTTAGTAAAGTTTCTTTTATGAATGTGGATGTCCTTGCATTTGGAGCATAGATGTTCAGAATTGAGAGCTCTTTTTGGTAGATTTTTCCTTTGACCAGTATGAAGTGTCCTTCTTTACCTTTTATGATAACTTTTGCTTGAAAGTTGATTTTATTCGATAGTAGAATGGCTACTCCAGCTTGTTCTTGGGACCATTTACTTGGAAAATTGTTTTCCAGCCCTTTACTCTGAGGTAGTGTCTGTCTTTAAAACTGAGGTATGTTTCCTGTATGTAGCAAAATGTTGGGTCCTGTTTATCCAGTCACAGTCTTTTTATTGGGGAATTGAGTCCATTTGGTGCTAAAAGATATTAAAGAATGATTGTTGCTTCCTGATATTTTTGTTGTTAGAGGTGGAATTGTTTGTGTGGCTATCTTCTTTTGGGTTTGTTGAAAGATTACTTTCTTGCTTTTTCTAGGCTGTAGTTTCCCTCCTTGTGTTGGTGTTTTCCATCTTTTATCCTTTGTAGGGCTAGATTTGTGAACACATATTGTGTAAATTTGTTTTTTGTCATGAAATATCTTGGTTTCTCCATCTATGGTAATTAAGAGTTTTGCTGAGTATAGTAGCCTGGGCTGGCATTTGTGTTCTCTTAGGGTCTGTATGAGATCTGGCCAGGATCTTCTAGCTTTCATAGTCTCTTGTGAGAAGTCTGGTGTAATTCTGATAGTTCTGCCTTTATATGTTACTTGCCCTTTTTCCCTTACTGCTTATAATATTCTTTGTTTTGTGCATTTGGTGTTTTGACTATTATGTGACAGGAGGAATTTCTTTTCTGGTCCAATCTATTTGGAGTTCTGTAGGTTTCCTTTTTATCTTCATGGTTATCTCTTTCTTTACTTTAGGGAAATTTTCTTCTTTAATTTTGTTGAAGCTATTTCCTGGCTCTTTAAGTTGGGAATCTTTGTTCTCTTCTATACATATTATCCTTAGGTTTGGTCTTCTCATTATGTCCTAGATTTCCTGAATGTTTTGTTAGGAGCTTTTTGAATTTTTCATTTTCTGTGTTATGTCAGTGTTTTTTTGTTTGTCGAGACAGGGTTTCTCTGTATAGCTCTGGCTGTCCTGGAACTCACTTTGTAGACCAGACTGGCCTCGAACTCAGAAATCCACCTGCCTCTGCCTCCCGAGTGCTGGGATTAAAGGCGTATGCCACCATGCCCAGCTACGTCAGTGTTTTCTATGGTATCTTCTGCACCTGAAATTCTGTCTTCTATCTCTTGTATTAGGCTGGTCATCTATGACTCCTGACCTCTTCCCTAGATTTTCTATCTCCAGGGTTGTCTCCCTTTGTGATTTCTTTATTGTTTCTATTTCCATTTTTACATCTTGGATCTTCTTGTTCCTTCACCTGTTTGGTTGTGTTTTCCTGTAATTCGTTAAGGATTTGTGTTTCCTCTTTAAGGGCTTCTAGCTGTTTACCTGTACTCTCCTGTATTTCTTTTCTTTTTTTAAAGAAAACACGAGTTTAAGATTTATTCATGAGTACACTGTAGCTGTCTTCAGACACACCAGAAGAGGGCATCAGATTCTGTTACAGATGGTTTTGAGCCACCATGTGGTTGCTGGGAATTGAACTCGGGACCTTTGGAAGAGCAGCCAGTGCTCTTAATCACTGAGCCGTCTTTCCAGCCCCCTCTCCTGTATTTAAGGGAGTTATTTATGTCCTTCTTAATGTCCTCTATCATCATGAAATTTGATTTTAAATCAGTCTTGTTTTTCCGGTGTGTTGGGGTATCCAGAGCTTGCTGTCGTGGGAGACCTGGTTTATGATGATGTCAAGTAGCCTTGGGTTTTATTGCTTGTTTTTGCCCTTGCCTGTAGCTATCTCTGGTGTTAGTTGGTCTTGCTGTCTCTGACTGTGGCTTGTCCCTCCTGCAAGCCTTTGTGTTTCCCAGTACTCAGCTGACTAGTCTTGAGAAACCAAGAGATGACCCATTGACCTACCTCTCTTAGCATACATTACCAATGGCATAAAGAAGTATTTGAAGCCTCAAGACTACTTTCACAATGTGGTCATTCTGTTTTTACATTGAATTACTGTGTCTGCTAATTCACAATTAGAAGTTTTGAGATGTTAATGGTACTTGGAAAAATAATTAGTACTTTAGTTTTAAGATTAGTAATTTCAGGCTTTTACTGAATTGAAATAGAATTGTATGTTGTAGTATAATATATGCCATCTTGCTCTTTAGGTCAGCCAATTAGACTTAACGAGCATTTCCCAATGTTTTTAGGATGCGTCTGTGTACAGATGTCACTGAGAGTGAGGTTGCACGTGCAAAAAATCTTCTGAAAACAAACATGCTGCTGCAGCTTGATGGTGAGAGTTAAGGAAAGCCTGCAGGTGCTTGGAGGGCGGGCCTGCTGCGGAGGAAGTTTGCCTTGTCTGTCAGGAAACTGGATGTCCTTCTCTCAACAGGTTCAACTCCAATTTGTGAAGACATTGGTAGGCAGATGTTATGCTATAATAGGAGAATTCCCATCCCTGAGCTTGAAGCAAGAATTGATGTAAGTAATACATTTTGGGCAAAGAGGTCATTTATAAAGGCTGAGGTTCCCCAAGTCTTGACTTAGCTTAGAAAAGTCACATATGTGGAATTACTACAAAGTTCTGATTATAGTATCATCCCTATTGAAGGCTGTGGATGCCGAGACGGTTCGACAAGTGTGTACCAAGTACATTTATGACAAAAGCCCAGCTATTGCTGCTCTTGGTAAGCCTGGCTCTTCTCCTTATGCACATAGAGTTGGCTAAGGACTTGAATTTTGTCCTGTTTTTCACTGTTTTCTTTTGAATCCATAGGTCCTATTGAGCGCTTACCAGATTTTAACCAGATTTGTAGTAACATGCGTTGGACTCGTGACTAATTTTTGTGATCAAATATTCTGCACATATATATTTATAAAACTAAGAGATCTGGAAGTTTTCAAAACTGCCAGTGTTCAAATGAAAAAATAAAAATATATTTGGAAATTTTTGCGTTAGTCTGTTATATGTAATTCTAGAGGCTAAGTCTACAACCCTGATTGTTTGATGTAATGGTTGAACATTATGTTGGGAGCAGCACACTCTTAAATGATGACTCTAATTGCAAGTGAAAATGTGTACAGTATTTTCCGTTTTATTATAAAAGCGCACACAACCAGGAGTGCCTGCATTATTTCCTGCCTCTGCTCGCATTCAGCACCTGCTCCTGAGCGGCTTTCTTTGCTTTCACCATCTCCACAAGTTCCTAGGAGGAAACAAGGTTGTTGAAATCAGAATTCTGTCACCAGAACATAGATAATACTACTGTAGCTGAGTGATGTGGGCATGCCTCTGCAGTGCTCAGGAGAGTGAGCCTCAGGCCATCCTAGGCTATACAATGAGATCTTGTTCCGCAGATCAACAAAAAGACAGTGCTGTAGCAGCAGGGCTCACCAACTGCCGGGATAAGGCTAGTCTTACTGTACTTTCCTGTAAAAATTCTGGCCTACAACTATTTTGGTACTAAAGTCAGCACTGTATTCACCCAGTAAGTTAGTTGACACATAAGAGTTCGCTAATGCTGGGCAGTGGTGGCACACGCCTTTAATCCCACCACTCGGGAGGCAGAGGCAGGTGGATTTCTGAGTTCGAGGCCAGCCTGGTCTACAGAGTGAGTTCCAGAACAGCCAGGGCTACACAGAGAAACTGTCTCGAAAAACCAGAAAAAAAAAAAGAGTGCACTAACTACACTATAATCTAAGGAGGAGAGCCTGTTAACGCCATAACCTTGTATCGCCTCATGCAGTCCTTCTTCGTCCTGCCAGGAACAGCTTCGGCTATCTTTTCCCATCTTTCAGGCGTATTTACTGGGTATGTTTTCAAAGCCTGTTCTAAAAGTTTCTGTTCTTCTGTTGTCCAAGGGGTAGAATCTATGCAGGGACCTGTTTGAGACAAATTTGTGTGAATGGCAGAAAGTGATATTTAATGAATCTTTTGACTCCCATTTCCCCTATCAAGTGAGTGCTCCCTTTGATACAGGATGTGAACTCTTTTCTAAAGGTGAAACATTTTTATATATTGATTTGTATTTTTGAAAGAGAAAGAGGCCAGGCGTGGTGGCGCACGCCTTTAATCCCAGCACTCAGGAGTCAGAGGCAGGTGGATTTCTGAGTTCGAGGCCAGCCTGGTCTACAAAGTGAGTTCCAGGACAGCCAGGGTTACACAGAGAAACCCTGTCTCGAAAAAACCAAACCAAAAAAAAAAAAAAAAA
>CACVCL010022907.1:0-29647 GCA_902729485.2 Mus minutoides
CTGTAGAGGGAGAATGAATCTCTCCAAGAGATGAATTCCTCTTATTGGTTATCTCACACAGTGGTCAGCTCTGAAACCATAAAGACGCAAACAATGAAAAGTGGAATCAGCAGGTTGTATTTATATATCTGTGCATACACACACATAAGCTTACCCCCATATCTAGGTTTATTGTGTATTCATATGTGTGTGTATGTTATATCTTAATAATAATAATAGAAAAAGAGGTTATCAACTTGAGAATTTGGGGGACATGGAGGGGCTAGAGGGAGGAAAGGGAAGGGGGAAAATGCTAAGATGTCATACTATTTTAATTTAAAGGGTATTAAAATCAAAAGCTAGAAAGAAAAAAGCTGCCAACATTTAGCTGGGTTCCAAAGAGACACTATGGTTCTGGGCCCTGGGTGTTAACAGTTACTCCCTCTCCCAGGAGTCAGAGAGCAGAACTCTGGGCTGGAGAGGAGACATTGAAAAGGAGGCACTGTGCATCCCATTTCAGTCATCAGGTTGTTGAAACTGAGGTTTGCCCAGGAGGCCCAAGCTGGGCTGCAGAAAAGCAAAAGGCTCTTGTTGGCCAGAGGAACTTGCCTCATTCGCTTATCTCTCTGTGAAATTTACATATGCATATTTCTTGGGTTTTGCTTAATCTTTTCTAAGACTATGAAGGGAAAAACTCAGAAAAACCAAGTGTTTCCTCTGTTTGAACAATTTCTAAATAAATCTGTGTTTTTCTTAACATTTTCTGTTTTCTTATTTTTCAGTTGATTTTCAAGTTGTTAAATATAGAATATAGTGTGTGTGTGTACATGTGTGAGTGTACAAGAGCCTGTGGAAGCCAAAGGTCAACCTGATGTATCATTCTTTCAAATGTTCACTTTTTTTTTTTTTTTTTTTTTTTAGAGAGATTTCCTATTTCACATGGAGTAAGCTGGGTATTTATTTTATTGCCTAGCGAGTGAGTCCAGTTTTCTCTCCCAACCCAGTACTGGATTACAGTGCTCGCCTTTTACGTGGATTAAGGGCATGGAACCCAGGCCTGCTTGCTTGTGCTGCACTGATTTTTTTTTCTGAGCAAAACATCTCCCTAGCCTGTTTCCTTCTTTTAAAACACAGGGAAATCCATCAGCAGGTTGGCAAGCCTCAAAGGAAAAATTATGAGCCACTAGTGTTCTTTATTAAATTTATTTGTTTAAAATCATTCTGAATTTAGTGAGATATTTATTTCATTCATTAAAATTCATAACAGAGACTACACAAGACACACACACACTCACATGAACACACACACTTCTGTATGCAAATAATTTGTATGTGTGGTATATTCTTATATATAATTTATGGGGTTCTTTTAGTTCTTAAAATAATTCAAATTTTTCTGTTACATTAGTTAGGTTATTAGATTACATTTAAATTATGTAAAAATTAATTATTTCCTTTGTCTTGTTTTGGGTTCCATAACAAAATCTAAAGTCAGATAAGCCTTACTTCTTAAACATTCAAGACAACAATATGTCTAACTTTAACATTTAATATTTCAAGTCAAATCAGTTGTTTTTTTCCTAAGTAGAAAGTGTAATGCTTTGTGTATTCTCATTTTTCAATTAGTAAACTCAATGCAATAAAAAGAAATGACGTGGGCTTTCATGCAATTCCATCCCATCAAGCAGAAAGATATTTGAATGAGCTCAGCAGTGCTGTGAATCCTACAGAGAGTCTCCTGTATGCTATGTATTTTTCTTAAGTCCATTTCATATTCTATATGCACTAGCACTAGTAACACATGAGTTCCCTATGCAACAGTAATTTAATGGTACCTTACTCTTTACTTGAAAGGGAAAAGAAATATTATCAGGCAGTTTCATAATAAGCTAAACCAATTACCTTCTACATGATTTTAATGCAGGCAAATACAGGAGTTATCATTTTAACACAGCGAGATTTATTAAGAGCACAATTCAAAGCTGTAAGCCAGGCTTACATCTGGCATCGCTTTCCATTGAGCTTCAATTGATGTTTTGAAAGTTTTTGCTTTATACTGTAAAATTTCAAAATTGTCAGATCCTAGCAGATTTTGTGTAAAGAAACTAATAATATCTCATAAGCCATTTGGTTTGGCTGTCACACATACACTCTCACATTCAATGTACACCTTGCAAATGCTGTGACTGCAAGAAGCCAACCCACAGATGGTTTAAAAAACTGCTCTCATGTCCATAACTTAAGAGAGATAAAGAGAAGTTAAACTAATATGAATACATGCCTACACATGAATTCAGACTCTCAAGTCATGATTATAATATGCAGAGCCTTGCCAACTTGAAGCAACAGTGGCCATTCTTCTAAGTAGACAGTGGGTATTGTGAATCCAGTTCTTAGCCCCTCTGGAGTAGACCCTGCACTGCCCACAGAGACACTGCAATTAAATGACTCCTTTCTCACCATGGGCTGTATGCTATGTGAGGACAGAGTAGAGGTAAATCATGGGGTCCTTCTTCAGCTACTCCTTGTACCTGCAGTTGAGACAGCCCTTTTTCTTTCTGATTGCTGTTTGGGGAATAAATATGCTTTGGGTGGACAATTCCAAACAACCAAGAAGAAAAATAAATAGTTTTTTAAAGCAAATAAACTATTATCTCTCTCATTAAAACATATTTGTTTTCTATGCATATGAGCACTGAATTAGGCTCCCCAAGTGCTACAGGCAAAATACAATATAATAGCCTACTTAAATAAGGTTGAATAAACATGCAGCTGTATAAGAAGTAAGCCTTGGCCCTGTGTTGGATCAATAGTCACTCTATAATAAAACAACAAGGAACACTGGCAACCCAGCATTGAGGCAGAGTCAAAAAGATGGCTGTTAAGGAGTTCCAGAATAATGTGCAACATAGTAAGGCTAGAGGAAGCAAGAAGAAGAAAAAGGAGGAGCAGAAAAAAGAGAACAGGGAAGGGACATGGTAATTAAGTTACGTTTTCTCTTTCATCCCTCCAGACCTTTCTGTTACATCTCTTTCTGTTCTCCTTCACATTCATGGCCTCTTTTCCACTAATTATATTGCATGCATACATATTCATATATTATATACATATACACATATTGTTTCTAAATGTAGCCTGTTAGTTATAATGCTACCTGTATGGAAACCTGGGGATGGGAGAGGGACCTTCCCCAGAGGAGAATGCACCAGTACCAAGTGGTTATCCCTCAAAGAACTGCAATTCAAGAGTTCAGAATGGTTGGTTTGGGGTTCTAAAATTATAAGTTAAAAAACAAAACAAAACAAAACAAAAACCCCCTCTTTTTAAGGAGAGCAGGGCTGGGTATGCAGGTCTACTGATGTGTATGAGTGTATTTTTTAAATTTTCAGTTATTAATAATTAGTTGCAACTTCATACTAGTTGCAAATCATTGTTGTAAGAAAAGTGATGAATCTAGAAAGAGAACTGCAGAGTCAAGATATCCATCTCAAAAAGGATATGAATTAGAACACACACACACACACACAGAGAGACAATCATTACATGCATTTCTCTGTACAATCTCATTTATTCCCAAAAGATCTAGTAAAATAAATATTAATAGCAACCCACTCTATTACAGATAGCGTATAAAATGCATTTTTTCACTTATGTAAACTTCTATGTCTAGGATCCAGGGCCAACGTTGCAAATATCATTTTTCTCATGCCTCCCACCCACTCTATCTGGCTAGCGAATCAGGACACGCACTGTAGGTGTTTTCCAGATGAAATCCACAGTAATAAAGATCACAGGGTAAGGACTCATACCTGGATTCATACCCCAGATCTGTGTTTGCATAATCAGTAGGCAGAAGTCACTCACACCTGGCCTCTGGCAAAGCCTTGTCTCACAAGATTAATGAGGAGACATTGCAAAAATGCTTAGAAAAAAAAATCCAGCACATGGAATGCCCTCAGTAACCTGAGTTATTACACACACACATTCTTTCTTTAATCATTTATTAACCTCCCACTATGAGTGACAACCTATGTCCCCAAAGATATCAGAACCTGAAAACGAATTTTGCTTATCACTACATACTGCCAATATTAAAGATAGTTGCTAACGGAATCTAAAAGATGGACTAGAGGATGCTTGATGGCTGGATAAAGGACTCTAATACAGAGCTTGGAAGAGCAGATAGATTTGGAAAGGCAAAGGCCACGTGATTGGAAATAATGTTTTATCTCAGTACACAAAACCGCAGGACAATCATAACACCTCTTTAAAAAAACACTTGGAGTCTTTCTATTTTCTAAAGTGAAGGAACACAATTTAACGCAGTATGCCAGGCTTCTCTGGACAGGCGGCACAGAGGATATTTTTATGTACACAAAAGCCTAGACACAAAAGAAAACTCTCTTTTATAAAGAGAAAACTGAAGCCAGGCATTTCAATCTTCACAGTTTATCCACTCTCAGAGTTGCCAAGTAGTCTAAGATTTCACTACTTTAATAATGGAAGGAAAACTACCAATACCTATTGTCTGACATTGGCCTGCATGAACTGTAGGAGAAAAAGTCTGGTCTTCCAGAGAAAGGACAAGTTTGAACTTTTTTGGGCCTCTAACCCTCCATCCTCCTAGACTGTACTTTGATGGAAGCTTGCCTTTCCATTTAGCACATTTGAGGATGATGAGTGGAGTAAGAGACTGTTGCTCCAAAATCTTTCAAACTAAATTCTCCTTCACCAACCTCTCACCCTTACCCTCCCATCAACTCTGTCAACAACAACACTACCACCCTTGCTTGGCTCACAGTGTGCAACTTGAGATTCAAATTTCAAAATGTCACAAGAATGGTAGATATAACCTGTTATTCTGCCAAAAGAACTACTTACTTTGCAATTTGTCTTTTCGTTCTCTGTACATTTCCCTCCCAAGTCATTGTAGGTGCTAAACAAGTTCAAACTTCCAGAACATAAGAAGGCTAACTATGGTCAAAGTACATGATATACTGGTACAAGAATGTAATGAATTGATGCCATCATTTTGTTCTATGAGCATATACTACTTATTTGGGGGATATAGTTCACCAGATAAAGTACTTGCCAGAATATTTACAACCCATATTAGTAAGAGCAACAACAAAGTGTATATTGGTGGGCATTTGAAATCTCAGCTCTGTACAGGCAGACAGGTGGGTTTCTGAGAATCACTGGCCATGAAGCATCTTTACACATGTTCTGGGTCAGTAAGAGACCCTTTCTCAAACAAAACAGGTTAAACAGCATTGAAGAGAAATATTGGAAGTTAATCTCTGGCCTCCACACACTCACATATATCACCCACATATATGCATATGAGCTTACACAAATACACACATACACACACACACACACACACACACACACACACAGGGAGAGAGAGAGAGACAGAGAGACAGAGAGACAGAGAGACAGAGAGAGACAGGGAGAGAGACAGAGAGAGACAGAGAGAGAGTTTTTAAAAAGAATTTCTAAAAGTAACATTTTCTTTTCTGTGAATTTTTTTTTTGATATTGTGTTTTTCAGAGAATAGAGTATATTGAGTTCAGCTTGCCTTTCAAAGCTTTCTTGAACTGGGTCACTGCAATCTGCTCCTCAGCCTTGTCCTTTTAATGCCCCCTTTTCGTTGAGACTTCAACTTAAAAACAGAATACAGTGATTCCCCCCTTAAGGTCACTTGTTTTTACTACCTGACCCCTAAAGATCTTTCTTTAGGAATTCTCCACATTGTTGAAAATTCACCTCACCCTGATTCTCTCTAGGAATGTCTTCATTCTCTAAATTGTCACATCTTTTGGTACATATCTACAGGCAGATATGTTAGCACACTCTAACTTGCATAATAAGCGTGTTGATTGCATCCTCAAGACTTGCCATTTTTACAAATGTACTTACAAGTTCTACTTTCTCTGTTTTCCCTCTGTGTCTACCACACTCTTGAAAACAAGTGAGTGAATAAATAAATAATCTATGGAGAATGAAAGCAGACAATAAGAGAAAAAGCAACTTGTCAGTACACTCCAAAAATATTTCCAAATAGCTTCACATTCTTCATGAAAACTTCATTTCTCAATTCTCTGATCATTTCATAGAAAGACAGCTGTACCATAAAATACATGTTGAATAAGCAGGCATGTCTGAGTTAAAACAGGAAATCCATCAATGATCATTTTCAAATTATAGGATAGTTCTCTGAATGTCATTGAAATAAAATTAAATTTGTATTGCAAGATAAAACTAGTATTTTCCTTTTAAGTATTTCTAAACTTATAATGGGAGATACATTGGCTTTAGGTGGCAAATAACACATTTTAAAAGAAGATGTATAAGGATTTTTTAAAATTTTGTAACTTATAATGAGTGCTTCTTAGCTACCCATAGAGAGGTATCTGTAACTGTGTGAAGCAATTATTTAAGGCTCATTGTTAGAGTCAGAATGTTTTGTGATATGAGTATTGCCAGGCCGTTCAGAATATGAAATTTCAGAGTCCTTCTAGATCTAGACTGAGCTTTAGAATTTGAAAGAAAAATCATCTAGAAAGTACCATTTGTGTAATAATGAACACTCATTCTTGGTATGATGCTATAACATACACCAGCTGTTTATAAAGTGATTGAGGGGAAGAGATAGACAATTTGGAATGAGCTAATTTCATTTTGCTTTAACTCTTTTGATAGCTATAAAAATCATTTGAAACTTAAGTCAAAACCATCTTTAATAAACTTACCAACTTTGAATGAAAATACATCTTCACAGATAGTTCTCCAGGCTGATTTGTGTGTATGCTCTCTGGAAAGATGGAATTCTATTGACTCACACAATACATGAACACAGTTTTGTCTTGAGCTACTCTTCTTGTCTTACATCTATTGCAGCTCCACTCTGAGTTGCACTCTACCTACAAGTCATAGGTGCTATTAAAACATGAATAAAGGAAGGAAGAGATGAATCCATCGTTAAACAGAAGAATCTGAGTCAAAGCCATAGAAATTAGCTGTGACGGATAGTTTGTCAACTTGACACAGTCAACAAACACCAGGGAAGAGTTTCAACAAGGGATTCTCTGGATAAAACTGGATGATAGATATGTCTTTGAGGTATTGTCTTCATGGTGCTAAATGTGAGAAGATCCAGCCATCTACAGGTAACAGCATGCCTTGGACTGTATAAGTGGGGTGGGAGTTGGAGGTGTGGGGAAAAAAAAAAAAAAAAAAGAACAACAAAAGCGAGTTAAACACTAGTGTAGAGCTCTGCCCCGCATTCATCTTTCTGTGTTTTAGAGAATGGATATAAATTTCTGTCCCACATTCCTGCCTTAATTTTCCCCCAAATGATGGATTGCAACCTGGAATTATAAGCCAAATAAACCCTTTCTTCTTTAAGTTGTTTTGGACAGGGTAGTTTTAAATCAGAGCTACAGAGATGAAACTAGAATATAAAAGCTGGGTATCACTATAAATCCAGTTACAGTGACATGAGAAGAAGAGATAGGCAGGTCCCTGGGGTCCATTGGCCAGGTAGGCTAGCCTACTTGGTGAAATTCTAGGACAGAAGAGACTCTGTTTCAAACAAGAGGAGAATGGTCTCAGAGGAATGACACCACAGATTGTCCATTGACCTCTCACACATGTAGAGGCATCTGCCTCCTCTTGTGGATGGCCTTGGTGCTGTTTGTATTTTGATGTTAATTCTGCTTTCCCAGGAGAGGTTGTCTGGAATGAGGAATGAGTCATGTACACAGGTGACTTTTTGTGAACCTTCCCCTAATGAATAAAGAAACCAATCACTGGGTGAGTAGGCAGAACTTTCGGGTTGGACAGAGAAAGAGAAGAGGCATCAGAGAAGACAGTGTTTGGACAGGGACAGCGGGAGGACAAGATGTACCAGGATTCTCCACTGGAAGATTTAGTTTTAATATGACTTGCAAGATTAGGATTCTAGTTCTTGTACCCAGCGAATGAGTTGCCATTGATTCTGAACTAAGTTTGCGTGGTGTTTTCCTTCATGCAGCAGCTTGACTGAGTTCCAGAAAGAAAGGTACAGCTGCAAAGAGTAGGGTTGCCAGAAGTGCATACCTAAAGGCCATGGGAATTTTGAAGCATTGGGCTGACGTGTTGTCCCATCAGTGGAAACTTAGCAAGCTGGGTGGAGAGATTTTGAAGTTCTGAGTCAGTTTCCGCTAGGTGAGAACAGGTTGGCCATACCCATCATTGCCTGGCTGCCCAGCCCACTGGGGCCTGACTGTGCAGTATGATTTGAATTTTTTAATATTTCTCACAACAGCCCTCCCACATATATATTCACACAAAAGAAATGTGAATTAAGCTATATACCATGTTAAGTGTACATGAAATTTAGTATAAGAACCTCATTAATGATTTTTTATATTGGCTATATATTAAAGTGATAATACTGCAGTTTAAATAAAATATAACATTAAATGAATTTTGGATGTTTCTATTTCTTTTTTTCTAGGAGTATCTTTCATATTATTAATTAATTAATTTACGTTATATCCCAATATCAGCCCCCTTCTTTCCCAGTACCCCCTCACACAGATATGCCCCACACTCCTCCTTCTCCTTCTCCTCTGAGAAGGATTTAGCTCCCCAAAACTCCCAGCATATCAAGTCACTGAAGGAGTAGGTGCATCTTCTCCCACTTAGACCAGACAAGATAGCCCACCTAGGGCAAGTGGATCCGCAGGCAGGCAACAGATTTAGGGACAGCCCCTGCTTCAACTGTTGGGGTACCAGCATGAAGACCAAGCTTCTCTTCTGCTACATATGTGCAGGGTGCCTAGGTCTAGTCCATACTTCCTCTTTGGTTGGTGGTTCTGTTTCTGGGAACCCTAAATGTCCAGGTTAGGTGACTCTGTTGGTTTTTCTGTGGAGTCACTGTCCTCTTTGGGAACTTCATTCTTTCCCTCAACTCTTCTGCAAGACTCCCAAGCTCCATCTAATGTTTGGGTGTGGCTATCTGTATCTGTTTCCTTTGCTGGGTTGAGCCTCTCGGAGGACAGTTATGGTATGCTCTTCTTTGCAAGCATAATAGAGTATCCTTAATAGTGTCAGGGAATGGTTCTTATCCATGGAATGGATCTCAATTTTGGCTAGTTATTGGTTGGCCATTTCTTCTGTCTCTGTTTTATCTTAGTCCCTGCATATCCTGTAGGCAAGACACATTTTGGGTTGAAAGTTTTGTGGGTAGGTTGCTATCCTTATTCCTCCTTTGGGAGCACTGCCTGGATACAGGAAGTGGTCACTTCAGGATCCATATTATACACTGCTAGGAGTCTCAGCTGGAATCTACCCCATAGTGCCTCCCCAACCCCTGTCCCAGGTTTCTGGGTGTTGCAGGCCCTAGAACTGGAGTGACAGGTGGTTGTACCTTCTTGATGTTGGGAATTGAACAGAGGTCCTCTGCAAGAGCAGCCAGTAATAATGATTACTGAGCCATCTTCCATTCCTATAATTGAATTCTTCTAACTAATATGCCTAATGCAATCCATGGTACTCAATATGTGTTGAACAATTATAAGCCATTAGATAAGTATTGTGACTCCGTTCTGTACAACAGAAAGCAAGGCCCAAGAAGGCTTGTAGACAGAGAGAGTAAAGTAATAGAACTGTACCTCAGATCTTGAACTCTTGGTCCCTCATTTTCTCTCATCACACTAAAGCAACTGAAAAATCTTATGTAAATAAAACCCGAGTTTTAAGTAACTTTGATAATATTAAAAATAGATTTGTAAATTACAGCAAGCAGAAATGGTATCATACAATTCAACACTGGAGAAATGGTATCATACCATTCAACAATGTAAGAACACTCCTCCATTGTTGGTGGGATTGCAAACTGGTACAATCACTCTGGAAATCAGTCTGGTGGTTCCTCAGAAAATTGGACATAGTACTACCGGAAAAATTCAGCAATACCTCTCCTCGCCATATACCCAGAAAATGTTCCAACTTGTAAAAGGGACACATGTTCCACTTTGTTCATAGCAGCCTGATTTATAATATCCAGAAGCTGGAACCCAGATGTCCCTCAACAGAGGAATGGATACAGAAATTGTAGTACATTTGCACAATGGAGTACTACTTAGCAAGTAAAAACAATGAATTTATGAGATTTTTAGGCAAATGGATGGATCTGGAAGATATCATCCTGAGTGAGGTAACCCAGTCACACACACACACAAACACACACACACACACACATGATATGTACTCACTGATAAGTGAATATTAGCCCAGAAACTTAGAATACTTAAGATACAATTTGTAAAACACAAGAAAATCAAGAAGGAAGACCAAAGCATGGATACTTCATTCCTCCTTAAAATAGAGAACAAAATACCCATGGAATGAGTTATAGAGACAAATTTTGGAGCTGAGACAAAAGCGTGGACCATCCAGAGACTACCCAACCTTGGGATCCATCCCATAATCAGCCACTAAACCCAGACACTATTGCATATGCCAGCAAGATTTTGCTGAAAGGACCGTGATATAGCTGTCTCTTGTGAGGCTATGCCAGTGCCTGGCAAATACAGAAGTGGATGCTCACAGTTATCTATTGGGTGGAACACAGGGCCCTCAATGGAGGAGCTACAGAAAGTACCCAAGGAGCTGAAGGGGTCTGCAACCCTATATGTGGAACAACAATATGAACTAACCAGTACCCCAAGAACTCGTGTCTCTAGCTGCATATGTAGCAGAAGATGGCCCAGTCGGCCATCATTATTGGGAAGAGAGGCCCCTTGGTCTTGCAAACTTTATATGCCCCAGTATAGGGGAATGCCATGGCCATGAAGTGGGAGTGGTTGGGTAGGGAAGCAGGGTGGGGGGAGGGAATAGGGGACTTTCGGGATAGCATTTGAAATGTAAATGAAGAAAATATCTAATAAAAATTTGAAAAAAAAAGAATTTTGGTCTAAATTGAATAATAAAATAATAGACAGTTAAAACTATGTTATAATATAACAACAATCTATTATTAATATTTATTTTGTCTGTTAGCAAAAAAATAAAAGTTTGTTTCATGTCTTAATTCTGAGATCTATTCTGACATTAATTCTGAGAGGAGGCATTATCTAGTGTCATGCTGTTTCCCAGATAAGACAATAGAGCAAGAGGGAGGAGGTCAGAGACATGTAGCTAAACCAAGGAGAAAGATGTAATTCCCACTCAGCCAGCCTTCTCCAGCTCTCTCTGCATTGCCTTCACCTTTCTCATTTCATGCCTCTGGAACTGTAAGAGATGGGTGAGCACTCAGCCTTGGAGTTGGCATGATCAACCCAAGGATAGAAACTGACTTCTGGAGTTTATTAGTAACAATTTTCAAGGAAAACATTCCTATTTTTTTAAATGGCATAAACAGTACAATACACCAGCTCAAAGTAAAATTTCCTTCCAAGAGACCTCTTTGTAATCCATATAAACTCTGTGTAGGCCATTAAACCCTCTGCTGTCTTGGGGATTGTGTTCCCTTAATTGGACTTAATGTAAGAATAAATTATCCTGCATGTCATACCACATCAGGCCTAGTTGAGCTCAGTATGTGACTATTAGCTTGTCATTTCAGAAGCCAGCAAATAGATCCTCTGCTGATGACACTTCCAATGTTTAAATAAAACCAGACGCAGTTTGTGATTGAAGAAGCCATCATCTTTCATTAGAATGAGAGGATAAATTTTCAGCACCAGGCTACTAACATGTTTGAATGGTTCAATTCATTTTCTAACAGGTCACAGCCAATACCCATTACAGAGCAGTCTTGTTGGAAACATTCTCTATGACAAAGAGATGTGTTCTCCTGTGACAAGAAATAAGGGGAGGAAGAAGAGAGAAAAAGTCTTAAACGCACTTAATGTTTATGTTGTAGGAATTGGCCTGTAACAACCTTCCCATGTCAGTGAGAAGAGAAAATTAGGGATAAAAAGGACCACAGGTCATTACCAATTAAGACTGGCTGCAGGTGGCAGAAGCTATTGAAACCAGGGTCCACCACCAGCCACAGACATCCACCAATAGAGAGGGACATCAAACCAAAGCCTGGAATGCAGACTACACTCTAACTCTGTCACTATCTCCATTTTTGAGCATCTCAGAGTCCTGTGCTTGACATGGGCTGAAGAATAAGAAAGGATGCAGTACAGAGAATTGGGGAAATTGAAAGAGCTAGAATCATATTAGAGTGTAGATGCCACTGGGAGCTACCCTCCTAAAACGTGGACGTGAGGTATGTGACATTCTTTAACTTACAAAGTGGTAAACTATGTGCATGGTTATGAATTCTTAAAAGGGGACTTAACTGAGAAAATGCAAATGACTTTTTGATCAAAAGGCTTGGAACCATTTGAAAGTGTGGAACATGGAAATGGTGTGGGGATATGCATGAAGTATTTTAAGATCTACATGCATGTTCAGTTTTATTTGGGGGAAAGATAGTAATACTGAGAGTGTATAGCCTGAAAACAGAAAAAAAAAAAAAAAAAAAACCCAGAGGCTCTGATAGATCTGTGTTGTTTCTGATTCTACATCTGACAACTTATCATCAGGGCGGATGGACTGATGTGCCCCAGAGCTTGAAACACTTGAATATGCACTGAGTATTGTAGGGATATACCATTCAGTTACCTTCTAATTGCTTAACACACATTGTTTGGTCCCCAGGAAGAGAATACCAAAAGATGTACAGGATACTGGCATCAATCACTGCTTTACCTATGGTTACAGGGTTTTTGTTGGTGATACTGAAAATAAGTAAATCTGCTTTCTGATCGGCTTCCTATAATATATCTGCCTCAGGAAGTCTGTGCAGCTATTGACCAACTCCAATATTCTAGGACTTCTCATAATTGCATTTCTCATCCTATGTTAATTAATATATAGTCTGATTAGTTAATTATATAGCCATCATAGAGAGTTTCTTCATATGTATCCCTGGGAAATGGATATTTATGAAGGGACAGGCAAGATGTGATTTAAAATCACATTCTGCCAAGTGTTGAAGGCTTTGGATCAATTCTTTCTGTTAAAATGAGAGTAACAGTCCAAGTTCCATCTGTTTGGATGGATGTGGAGGATCCTCATTTACCCCTCTGAATCTTTCTTCTTAGGTCCTATAGTTTAAAATGACATATCTCAAGCAAGAGAGGCAACTCAGTCATTAAGAGTGCATACAAACTCCTTTTCCAGAGGACCTGAGTTCAGATTCCAGTACCCATGTCCAGTGGCTCACAACCACCTGAATCTAGTTCCACGGGATCCAACAGTATCTTCTGCCCACCTCAGATACCTGCATATACATGGCTGGCCCTCACCCATCTACCCGCACATACATATATATATATATATATATATATATATATATATATATATATATATATATATATATATATATATATATATATATACATACATACATACATACAAATGAATGACAATTTTAAAAATAAATAATTGTAAAAGGGAAGTATTTAATGTATTAGAAATTTTTGATGGAACTTAAATGTCATGAGACAATATTGAAAAGTGAGACCATTGGGAGGTAGTTAAATATCAATACCACAGCCTTCTTGAATATGATAGTGACTCTTGAGAAGGAGGAATGGTCTTGCTGGGTCCTTGTACACTTTTTATTATCTTCGTACACATGAGGACATAGAATTACCCCCTCTGGAGCTCAAAGAAGAAAGCTGCCAACTTAGAGGCAAGGAGTATCCCTCAGCAGGCAAAAAGAAGCAAAGCTGTTAGCAGCTTGAGCTTGTCCTTTCTACCGCTAGGACACTAAGGAAGTTAATTTCTGATGTTTATAAATTACATAATCTCTGGTATACAGTTATAGCAGTGAAGACAGACTAAGATGTTCAGAACTGAGACATAGTTATAAATCCTGAAAACACACCCCCCAGTTGCTTATCATTTGAGCTAGGAACCTTTCTGCCTAGCATTAAATTTCTTTGGGTTCCTTTCTGTTTCTTAATCAGCACCCTAGGTTTCTGCACAGGTTCCATTATATGAAACTTACAAAGATTTGAGATCAAATGCAGTTTGTTAAAGAATGGGATTATAAGAAAATATAACCCTAATAGAAGGAGTAGAGATAAACACATTTAGAAATTGGACAAAGGTTTCTGCTATGTTTGTTGAAGTCTTAACTCTCAGGACCTATACGGCCTCTTTGGGACAAAGGATTTCTATAAATGCATCCTGACTTAGAACAGACCAGACCTCAAATCAAGTCAGATGGGTGTTGTTATGAGAATTGGAAACTTGAACAGAAATAAATGTAGGATGAGTGCCATGCACAGTTTCTTAAAACTCTGTTGTCTTAAGGAACCATCAGAACGTATCCTGTTCCTGTGCTGTAGGTAGGAACATAGTTCTGCCCCAGAATTCGGAAACAACACATTTCTTCCAATTAAATCAACATATTTACAGGATGTTTAAAACAGCAAGTCTAACAAAGCAGTGCAAACATTGTGGCTCCTTGAGTCTTCACAGTTGGCTCTAATCTGAAGAGGGAAACATAGCCTGACACGGAAATGAGTTATGCTCTTCAGATCTCCCATTGGATGTGTCTGGGCTCTTCCTTTATGCCACGCAAAAGATTGCCAGAGTAATGCCAGGCTGGGATTTATTAGGAGAAAGATAAGGCATGCTTAGATTACACTGCGGGTAAAAGAGAGTGAGAGGGGAGAGATGCCTGAGTATCTTAGTAATAGTTAAGTGTATATGGCTTTGTAACTTTTGACATTATATTGTTGAGAGCATGTAACGTATAAGCTGGTTTAAAGTTTAAACAACGTTTTAAAATTAAGTAGAATTTAGAAAATAAAATATTGACCAGACATGCTGTCTCCATCTTTAATGCCAGCATTTGGGAAGCAGAGGCAAGTGGCTCTCTCTGTGTTTGAGGCCAGTTTGGTTTGCAATTTGGGGTGACAGAGTGAGACCCTGGGTCAGAACAGCAACAACACAGATAAATTAGAGCCAGCTCAGTTATTTATCCTATGTTAATGAATTCCTCTTTGTAAATACAATCCTAAGGTAGGTTGTGAAGGATCTTCTTCAAGTTCACAGCAAGAGTGAAATGCTAAGAAAATTACATTCAAAGCCTTCAGCATTTCTCATGAACGGTCTCAGCACCTATTCTTGAGATAGCTCTAAGAAACAGGATTGCCTCTGTGAAGGCAATCTTCATATTGGTTTCTATCCCTTATGTCAGCATCCTTTATTCTCAGCCAGCAAGAAAAGCAAATGAAATCCCAGGAGATAATTGATGTCTCTCTGTCTCTTTATCCAGTTTCACTCACCTGGGGTCTGTTCATCTGTAGCATCCAGAACACCTTCACATGACAGATGAGACTAAATGTACATAAACATGCAATATATCCTAATAGAGATATGGTCTAGGTCCTATGATCAACCTCCTCACAGAATCAGTGTCAGATGAAAGGACTTCAAATACTCTGACTTACTAGCAAGTTAAAGTCCCTTTCACAGTCAAGGGCAAAATGGTACAATTCTGATCACAGTAAGAAAAGTCATTTCAAATGTTACATGTGTGCCCCTTTTTAAAATCTTCAATTCTGTTTTCACTTCAGAAAAAGAATTATAAAATAGTAGCCTACGTTCTTTCTAGAATTTAGATTTTAATAGAATTATTTTAATGTTCCTTATGTCCTTGTTTAGGATCTGTAATATTAATGAATTCAGTATGGACAGGGCATGGATTCTTAGGGAAGTATCACTTTTGTAGGACTCTTTGCTGTCATTTCTATGGGTGTTTTTTTAATACATGTTAAGGGCTTTAGTCAGGAAGGTTTGTCTCAGATTATCAAGTATGCTCTTGGCATACTTGGCAGGCTAGAATGAGGAAAGTCTGAGAATATTTCCCAACAGCGCAAAAACAGATGTGTTCAAAAAACTTGTGAAGGTCAGTGCTCTGACTAGAGTTACAGTCCTCCTAAACACAGGATGAAGCTGTAACTTCTGGTTATTGAAGTGCACATTAGGTCAAAATCCTCATTTTGAGGGATACCCAACGGGTTAGTCTCAGTCACCCAATCTAACAAAACCAATCATGGACGTAAGCACCAGAGAAGTTAGGAAAGGAGCTTTATTAACTGTGATCACACTGGGAAGAACAAAGGTCTAATGACCTCAACTGTGTCTTCAAATGGTTTGCAGCAGTTTCCGTAGAATATAGGAAAAAGAAATAAAGTAGAGCATTGGACATTTCCATGGTAACAGTCCAGGTCATCTTGGCCTGGCTGGGACATCATCTCAGGATTTATTTTGCCTCATTGATATCAAGATAATCTTCATTGTTTCAGGGATAGTTTGGGTTCTTTGTCTTAAGGTGTTGTGTTGGGATTGAAAGCAACTGAGGTGGAGAGAGACAGAAATCACAAGGAAAATTATGTGACAGAATAGGTCTGAAATGAGAGAGCACTTGCCAAGCCAGGTGTTCATCCTTCTTTCAGTAATCATGAATTGGGCTTTCTTTGTAAATAATATTTTGCAGATATAAACACTTTAACAAAAAGTAATACTGGGGCAGGATGACTCTATTCCAAATGACTGGTACCTTCAGAGGATGAAAAGACAGAGTTACATAGAAACAGAAGAGGGAATGCATGTGATGCTGAGACTGGGATTCTACATCTACACCAGGAGCTGTAGAGCTGGGAAAGCCTATTTCTATAGAGGTTGTATGCCACAATATCCAGCCAATGCCAGAGCTTGGCCTCCAGACTGTAAGACAGTATGTTTCCCTCATTTAAAAATCTCTGGTTTGTACTACCTTATTACAGCATCTCTAGGAAACCAGAGCTTCCTGTGGTAGCTTGGCTAGGCAGTGGTACCGGACATTAAAGCTATTCTAATGCAGGCATTGGTGCAAAGCTCTTAATAATGTGATAAAGGAGAGGGGATTAATGTCAGTGATACATATGAGGACCCTCAACCAGAAATCCATTGCCTTAAGAACAAATACTAAAGTTTCCTGGAGAAGTTCAAAGTCAAATTCAGTAATCATCTCTTATTTTAGATGTCAACTTGTCTTAGAGATTTAAACTCATCAGTCAGAGGTACATGAGCCAATTCTTTAATGTTCTCCATCTCTCCTGCTCTCTCTATATATACATCCACATGAACTCCCATAGACAAGACACATAGTCACACACACACATAGACTACAAACACATAAGCACATACTACATACACTCACACACATACATCATACACACAAATACACTACAAACACATGCACATACTACATACACACACACATACAGCACGTACATAGTCATACACACACTACACATATACATACAACACACATAGTCACACAATCATGTATACAACACACACATACACACACACTCACACACATAGTCATACATACACAACTTTTTCTGTTTTTCTTGGGATTCCTGATTGATACAATATTCTTTTTTGTTTCTTGAATGTGACAATTTTGAAATATGTTTTCCAATGTTTTCCAGAAGCTCAGAGAACCTTGGAACCCACAGCTTCTGACTCCTTTAGTCATTTTCCTTTTGGGATAGACAAACAAGCTTGGGGTAAGCTTTAAGGTGGCCTCCTAAAATACTTCCCATTATGTAACTTTCTCATTCTGAGGGAGAGAAAGACCTGAAAGTTGCTGGAAACCTGCAGACATGATGGAATACTAACCACTATATAAACATACATACATCATATAAAATTGGAGCAGCAGTCATACTGAGAGCAGTCTTTCCTTGCTGTCCTTCAGGGAGCAATAAGCCATGTTGTGAAAACTCACAGACCTATGAGCTAAGGACAGTGTCTGACTGATAGCCAATAAGAAACTGGTATCTCTCAGCTGATAGTCCAGAAAGAACTGAATGCTGCTGACAATCACATTAGTGGAAACTCTCAAAGCCAAGTCCACGATTAAGCAGCAGTTCCCTTATATTTTGATGGCATCCCTTCAGAATTAATCTTAGATTGTTTAGGCTAGTCTCCATTTTCTCTAGGACCTTAGTAACTCAGCATTATTAAACTATTGTTCTCATTTTCCTGAAACGACTTACTTGATGTCTCCCGTGCTGGCACAGTAATAGAAAAAATTAAACTAAGGTCTTAGGTCATCAAAATCCTAGCCCTATTCTGTCTTGATGTGTTTTTCTGGTCACATGAGAACCTGCAAAAAACTTCTGAAGAGCCTGTAGCCAGCCTTGGTAAAAGAGTGAGCATGTGAGTGTGTACACATCTGACTTCTGGACTTTGTGAGACTTATTCATATACCCCTCCACCAACACATAGCCCTCTCTCTCATTCAGAGCAACATGGCAGTAACAAGCTGCAAAGGTAACCATTTTGTACAAGGAAATAGAGGGTTATTAAG
The DNA here is from genome assembly GCA_902729485.2 of Mus minutoides. Taxonomy (NCBI): domain Eukaryota; kingdom Metazoa; phylum Chordata; class Mammalia; order Rodentia; family Muridae; genus Mus; species Mus minutoides. The sequence goes on from CACVCL010022907.1 coordinate 18,413, forward strand.
CTATTAACACTCAAGAAAAATTGCCCTCCCGGCCTCCAGCTTCCTGACTGACATTGATTCAACTGAAAAGCTACACTGAGGTGCCTGCTTCACCTCCATTTAAAATAATTAGAATTAGTGAGGGAATGTCTTATTGCCATCCTTATAGCTAGTTCTTATAATTATCATAAACTTCTGGGGAGAGTAGAGAGGAAACCTAGGCTGACCTCTGTGGGCCGGACGAGAGTAGTAATGAACCAAGGAGCACAGAATATCCCTTTCAGTAATGTTTTCTCATTTATTTTTTTTCACGAAATTGGGATCTTATTCATCGACCATAGTGTTGAGGAAAGTGTAAGGTTCTGAAGCTAGGAGCCTGATCAAAAGCCATCACGGCAGCTCTACACGACAGCCCTGATCTTGGAAAACAGCCTGGAACCTGGGTGTGCAAACCTTGCTCCTGAAATTTAGATTCTAATAGATACAGTACACAGCACCAGTGGATTCCATCAAGATTCCAAGGGAAATAGGTGAATCTACCCTCTGTCTGTGACCACCTGTGGCCCCTCTGAGGCACAGAGCTAATAAAAGAAAATCATTCTCAAATCTGAGGAAAGAAATTAATATTTAGAGATGTCCCTCTTTTCATTGTATTATCATGCTGATCCACAGAAAGTAAAAGTCTTTTCTAGCCTGGCAAGGGTCACCTGTTTCCTGTAAAAATCCCTGCAGAAGAACTGTGTCCAGAGATGGGCATTAATTACTCTGCAAGAATGGCTTTTTCAGCTAAAGATGGCTGCTTGGTGCTCAACTGGGGAAGCTGTCTTACCACTTTGCCCGTTTGGCTCCTGGATTCTTTAAATAATCTCACAAATGCCACCTAGACAACATTCTTAAAAGTCTACCTCGGAATAGTGAGCAATACAGGTGTTTAGAAGTCTGTCCCCAATTCTTGTGGATTTTCTTTGTCCTTATTAGTAGCTGTGGCTATGACCTTTCCTGGGATGGAAGCAAAGAAGCATTATAAATGATAAAATCTAGAGCATTTTATCATTTGAGCTGAGATACCCCATCAAGTATTACCTATGTTTGTACAGCACTTGGGAGGCAGAGACAGGCAGATTTCTGAGTTTGAGGCCAGCCTGGTCTACAAAGTGAGTTCCAGGACAGCCAGAGCTACACAGAGAAACCCAGTCTCTGAAAAAAAAAAAAAAAAAAGAATTTCAACACATTCATCTATAAAGTAAAAGTAATAGTGAGATCCTCTTGGTCCATCAGGAGGATAAAAGGAGACCATGTTTTCACATTTAGAATGGTGCCATGTGCTGAACTTGGCACTGTGTGTGCATTAGCTGTTGTTAACTGTACCTTTTCCTCAATTGAAGTCCCAGAACCTTCTCCTTACAGCTCACAGATTTCCATTTCTACAACTGCAGCTATTTAACTCCTCTAGAAAAGTACTTTGGAAGAAATGAGGAGATACATGCTGGTCATTGCCTTCTAAAGTAGCTTGGGGAGCTCAGGGAAATTTCTTAGATGGTCCCTTGTCTGCTAAATAATGAATTGGAATAGATAATCTCAAATTTTCTTCAGTCTTAAAGAATAATGGTTAACTTCTGTGCAAAGTTTCACTTAATAATAGAGGATTGATATTCTCGACAATACTTAATACCTACATAACAATTCATGTTTGAAAGTGAAAAAAATTAGACTTCCTTCATCATCAGAACAAAAATCGATTCTTTCCGAAAGTCTTTCTCAGTTATCTGTTGTTAGTTTTCTTACTGGACAGCGAATCTACTGCTAATTGTGCTCCTTCTAAATTTCACTCTAGGGAGTAAATATCCATGTCTTAAATCACGTGTCTAGGAAGCATCTAGAATGCCCCCTACAAAACTGATTTGGAAGTGTCAGTGCCACTGTTAGAACAACTTCATGCCACACGCCCAGTGTAAAGCCACACAGCAGCCCACCCATGGGGGCTGAATCTCAGCCAGCAGCTTGTTAACCAACAAAGGTAGGTGGCTTGAACTGAATTGGTTGTTAAGAAGACTTTGAAGATCCAGAAAACTACTTTGTAGTATAATCAGCAGTCGCTGTAGTGATTTGTGTGATAGCAAGTTCTGTATTTGAAATGGAATAAACCACTCTACATTTATAGGAGAGCCAAAAAAAAATCTTAAAACATGCACCATGCTCTTCTCTCACTAACCATGGAAAATAATAATTCATATCCAAACCAAATGCAGAATGTCAAGTGGTTGTATTTGTGATGTTGGTGTGCTTCCTGTCTCGCATGGCACACATGTCCTGGGACACATAGCCATCTGGTTCTATCTGGGTCTGTAGTGTTTGTATGGGAGATGGACTGTTCACATTTGAGAACAGAGTACCCTGATTTATAACCTTATATACAATCCTCCTGTTCACCAATGTACAAAGAGAGGGAACATCAAAGCTTTGTTGGGAAGTAATGCTAAGACCAACTCTACATGATGGCAGTTAAGGGTTTTTTTTTTTTTTTTGGCTTTTTTTATTAGATATTTTCTTTAGTTACATTTCAAATGCTATCCCAAAAGTTCCCTATACCCCCCCCTGCCCTGATCCCCCACCAGCCCACTCCCACTTCCGGGCCCTGGCATTCCCCTGTACTGGGGCATACAAAGTTTGTAAGACCAAGGGGCCTCTCTTCCCAGTGATGGCCAACTAGGTCATCTTCTGCTGCAAATGCATCTAGAGACATGAGCTCTGGGGGTACTGTTTTAGTGCCCTTGTGACAGGCAAAATGTAACTGATACTTGTCTTTCATTTTGTATCTCTAATAAAATTAATTTTTCAAATGGTTAAGATCAAATTATTACAATAGTTAGGAAGTTTAAGGGTTGGGGCTGTCTGACTGAACTTTCTGCAAATATGGCAGATGTGCCTTTACTATCCACTTTGGGAGTCATGAGGCTTATGTAATGATTGGACCTTATCCAATGCCTGAGATGTGGCAAGAGTGACTTACAAACTAATTCTTTTTAGTTTAAATTATTTAAACAATAATTAGTGGTTAACATTTTGGATAGCTCAGGAATATGGTCTACAAGTCGGGAAACTTGAGTTGTTACTATTTAAACAGGTACCACTCTAACTGAAGCATATGGCATTATTTCTGCTTGTTTTCTTTGAAACCAATTTTTAAAAATATTACCTACAATATACCACAAAGCTTGATATCTAGTCAAGCTGTCCTGCACAAATCCAGCCTCAAGGTAAGTTATAAGATATATGTTTTTCTCTTGTGGAATTTCTGAACTTCAGTCTTCTCTTTTAATAACTTATAATTTCTTAGCTTTTTCAAACTTCAAGCACTATCCTGAGAGCACTCACCTGGGTTTTATTCTCCTTCTTAAAAGCTACAGCATAAGTTTATAATGTACTCCTTTGGGCATTGTAATGTGTTATTTCTGAAGACTAAACAATGTCTTTGAACCTCTAATAGGTTCAAGTACTTTGGCCTTAAAGCCAACTTAGATCTGAGGGAAACATGGGTTGAAACTTTGGTTCTGGAGACCATACTATGGGAATTCTTTTAAAACATTTATGGAAGAGAAAACAAAGAATATTCTTAGAGTCTAGTTAAGGAAGTAAGGACACAGGCTCTGATTTGAACATATTGTTCCAGTCTTTACTAAGTGCTAGTTTTAAATGACTGACAAAACCTCTTTATACTGTTGCTTTCTTTCATGAGAGATGGGAAAATTATAATCCTTAACTCCAGCTATTGTGAGGAAAAATCCAGTTGCTGAATACATGAGGTGCTTAAAAGAGTACATGGTACAAGTTACATACAATATTAATGATTATTTTTAGCAAGCAGCTTGAATGCTTTTTAATAGCTTATGTTTTGAAATTCCATTCTAAACTGTTCCAAGGAGAGCAGTGTAAACTGTAGAAAATGGAGAATCCAGCTTCTGCCACAAGAACTCCTGCCTTGTGTCTCTGTGTCCTTGGATATAAAAATAAGATTGTGACATTTGCTGAGAGATAAGTGGATGTAAGAAACAAATGTGAAAGTATACATTTTTATGTAAAGCTGCACTATGGTGTACACATGAGGATATCAAATAGGGGTTCTGAGTAGAGTGAGATGCAAGGGTTTGGGCTTGAGGGTTGGGAGGGCATTACACTTGAGGAAGTACAAAAGCAAGAATCAGAGTCACATTTGCAGGAGGAGAGAGGATTGGGCCCCTCTCTGAGTGCAATTCACAAGGAGTTGTGTTCATAACACATAAAGACAGTCCTTGGGACCAGGGTGCTGTGCCAGGCTATAACGCCTTCCATTTCTTAAATCACATACACCTGCCAATCGGGACAGGCTCATTTTCCCTGCCAGCGAACTAGAGTGAAAGCTTTGCTGATCACCATCCTGGCAGCTAGAAAATGGATCACACCATCAATTTATTCTGGAAGCAAGAAGCTCTTTGCCTCTGGGAGAGATTATAAGATGGAGTCATTTTACTCCTGACACCTCCAGAGTCAGTTATTCCTTGTGGAAGACTCAGGAGCCACACTCTGTGCCTTTGGCAAGAAAACATTTTCTACAAGCTACTGCCTAATACCTCGCAGAGGAGTTTTATTTAAGGTCCCAGTGGGACTAGAAACCAAACCCCAATAAATTGACACTTTCTAGAGAACACAAAATACCTCAAGGCTGGAGCTGGCAGGCTCCTTTTCTCTTCCTGCATGTTATAAATCACTATTGTCTTAAATGGATGATTGAACTCTGAAAATAATGCATGGTAAGTTTGACATTTTTCTACCCGCTCAATTTCTGAAAGAGATATGTCAACTTATTCATCTTTCACTTTACTTAGACGGCATGCTGGTCTCTATTGCATTTTAAAAAAAACCACATACTGCCTTTCTATGATAATTTGTAAGAGTTATCTGTGCCTCTCATTTAAGAATTTTTCTATGAAATATGACAGAGCTTGCATTATAAAAGCAACAGTCAATCCAATTGCACAGAATTATTATCTGTTTTAAGAAACCAGCTGACTTCCAGGCACACCTTGAGTATGTGCCTATGAAGCTGCAGAAGCTGCACTGGGGGACACAGAGCTCTGGCAGGTTCTGAAATCAAGGCACACAAGGCACTGACACTTTGAGGAACCCCTTATTTCAGCCTTATCATTTATTCTACCATTTAGCAGAACAAAGCCAAAAGTTTTTTACAGTGGCCTCTTCTTCCTGAGCTTCATAGTTCTGTGAAAACAAGTTTGCCAGAGTCTATCTAGAGAGAGGAGTGTCAGTGCAGCACTCAAAAGTCCAGATTAAAAACTTTGGTGGCTGACATGACATATTTGACATATGTGAACAGTCAGCAAATATATTGCTATTTATCTATGCTTTATACTATGTAGAAATTGAATCTTGTAAGTTTGTTTTCCGAAAAGACTTCAGTTAACTTCCATTATATAATATCATACAAATATAATTAAACAAGATTATTGACAAGCAACTCTTGAGATTATCTCCTATTTTTCTACTCCTTCCTATTTCTGAAGTATCTTGTACCCTTGGGAATGGCTTTGCAGTTTCCAATGGCCAAGTGAGGACTGCATGAGGGACTGTTAAAATTTCAGCGTCTGGGTGATCCGGGCACTCATAAGACCAAGGCATATGAAGCTCTGTAAGTTGAGACCAGCTTGTTTGCATAGTGAGTTTCAGTCCAGTCAGAGCTACATAATGAAACACTGTCTCAGAACAAACAAAACCTCTGTGGCAATATCTTTTATGCATAAAAATTATTGCACATATTGTAGAATATTATTGAATATTATGTCTATCCATAGATACCCAGAAAAAGTGGATTTAAATCAAAATACTACATTGCAGTATACAGTATATCTTGGATGGATTGACTTTTAAATTTTTCTGACTGTTCAAATTTACCGTGTGTCATTGAGAAATTACCTTGTTGATATTCATTTTTCTTATCTGTGATATGAAGCCTATTGGTTCCATGTTTTGTGAGGATTTGGTGATATACAAATACTTTGGAATAACCTAAATTGGTGATAGAACTATGCTGAAATTCTTATCATGACATGAATCATTTAAAAATAAACTGGGGGGCTGGTGAGATGGCTCAGCGGGTAAGAGCACCCGACTGCTCCTCCGAAGGTGATGAGTTCAAATCCCAGCATCCACATGGTGGCTCACAACCATCCGTAACGAGATCTGGCGCCCTCTTCTGGAGTGTCTGAAGACAGCTACAGTGTACTTGCATATAATAAATAAAATAAATCTTAAAAAAAATAAAAATAAAAATAAACTGGGATGGGATTCAACAGAACTGAGAGTTAGACTGTTGGCATCTTTCACTCTTTCATCCTGGATGTCCTTGATGTAAAACAAAAGGGATTGGGGGGTGGGAAAGGATCACCAGGAGTTTAGAGAAGCCCTGAGGAACATTGCAGATGAAGCTGGAACAATATTCCAGAAGTACAATAAAAAGGTGAGGAGGGTTTCCTTGTATTTCTATTAGCATTTTTCTGATTGTATAATGGCTCAAGATGCAGATCAGTGTTGCCTATCTAGTTCTGCTAGGCCACACGCAACATAGGAGACTGATAAGCACTGAGACATACAAGAAAAGGGCTTGAAGATAATGGCAAACCCCACAATATCTCACCAGACCCATCCCAAGCATTATCTAACTCTCCATTGAGGAAGAGAGTCACCTGGGGAGAAGAGAATAGGTAAGAATGGTCAAGTCTAGGTATAGCCTGGCAATCCCCTCTGCCAAAGATCAGGGTCCTCCCACAATGTGGTCTACCTTCAATTCCCAGAATCATTAGGAGTCATAACCTGGAGCTTATATTTCTGAAAGCAATGTTGACGGACTATCTGAAGAGCATCAGTTCCACAAACAAAGGCAGCAATGGGGACCTCAGATGCTAAGTGGAAATTCTAGACAAAACAATAAACAAAACATAATGTTCTCAAAGGTTCAGGATAAAGTAGTAATAATAGAGTTCAGGAGCAAACATTTGCAAATATGAATGCATAGGCATACTTGGTCTTGATACATATGCATCACTTCAAATAGATTGTAAGCCCATTGGACGAGTACATATAAGGGCAGAACAGTACAACAATGGAAATAAGTTAGTAGAGTCCCCAAAGTTTACTTGGGAAGAAGAAAATGAAAGTGAAAATGAGAGATTTAGAGACAGTAACAGAAATATATAAATGTTTTTAAAGAAATCATGCTTGAAAAAATTATATAAATAGAAAAAGATTCAACACTACATCCAAGAATTTTTACAATTAAAAATTTTGTTTTTGTCTCTTAAATATGTTGGTTAACCCATTTCCATTCAAATATAAATGTATATATTTTTAATCTTGCATTAGCATTTTCTATGAAGTCTTTACATTCTTGTTTAAGTGCTAATGGAGAAAGCAATGAATCGTCCTACACAGCTTTAAAGCCTGTGACTTGCAACAATGACTAGCCTGGCAAGATATCCCCAAGGGTATGATGATGACACTTTCCCCTTGGGAGTAAACAATCTATTTAATTGGACTAAAGGCCGGCTTAACACAAGAGAAACCATGCATGGCTCTGTAAACCTAGCCAGCCACCTATAGCTAGTGAGGTCACAGAGCTCTGAGGAAACCTACTACTTACACTTTCCTAAATCATTATAATCTCCAACTGCATTCTAAATGGTCACCTTTAGACCCAAGGATAAGTATAGCTTTCACTCCTCATCAAAGGCGCGTATCTTTGACAGATGGAGACTTACAGAGATCCAAAACAGGTCACAATGCAAAGAATAAGTGACCATAGGTTTCTCAACCCAGATTGATACATCTACCCTGTAGTTCCTACAGCTAAGCTCAGGGAACATTACAGAAGAGGGGTTAGAAAGAGTATAAAAGCCAGAGGCCCACGTTATCTGCCACTACGTAAGCTTCTAGACATGAGAGCAAAGCTACATCCATGAAATCTCAACCATATAGTTGCTTAAACAAGAACTGAATGACAACATCAGGTAACATGCCAAAGTATGTGGGGGAAATGTCACAAAGTATCATATATAGATGAGAGATATAGGCAAGCAATGCTGCTAAGAGAGGGGAAAGACAGTTTTCTCCAAAGATTAGCTCTCTGACAAGTTATTCAGCTGCTGAGGCAGCCTTAAATACATGTGCAAATGAGCAACACTAAAGTAATTCATATGTATGTATATGTTAGATACCAAGGTTATATATACTAAGGTTTTATGCTTTCCATGCCTAACACTGAAGAATTTGGTAGTCTATGGCTTTGAAGAGTAGCATTAATGCTCCATGTGATGTAAGCCCATTTAAAGTATATGATTCCCTGTGGCTTTTCAAATATCCTTAGTATCAATATGGTGTGTGTGTGTGTGTGTGTGTGTGTGTGTGTGTGTGTGTGTGTAACACAATAGTAATTAAAGAGGTACAGGTCATGATTTTTAAAGGGAGTACGGAGACACATAAGAGAGGAGAGAGGGAGGGGTTGAAATGATGTAAATATAATACTCAAGAATGAAATTTTCAAAACACAAAAATTAAATGAAAAAGTTAAAGGTCACTGTTAAAAGGATGTGTGGCCACATCCTCATAATCAAAAGAAAGGTGAGACCTTAGAACTAGATGGAACCAGAATTTATATACTGGAGATGAGGAGGTGAGTCATGAGATTAAAGCAGATGTTAGAAAGGAACAGATTGAAAATTCGGGTGCAAACAGTTTCAGGAAGCAGAGCGGATAGCAGTGGAATTAGTGGATGTGTGCTTCCATGGCAAGTGCCTGTGCTGCTCCCACACATGCTTCCTGTACACCAGTTAACTACCTTGAGTATTCACCACCTATTTCTACACTACCATTCGCTGCTATTTTCCAGGCAAGCCTAAGTGTTTGGTGACTCCAAGTTTATTCTTCATCTGGTATGAGCACTCTGAAGTAACAGTAGAGAAGGCTGGGATTAATTAATTAATTTATCAATCCCTTCCCTTCCATTAATCCTCCACTCTAACCACCTAAAACCTTTTTTACCTATGGGTTTATACATTTTTCTCTATTTTTCACCCTACTACTAAAAATAGTGCTCACAAAGTATTTGTGCTGTGGTATCTTTAAAAACTAACACACAGATCCTTAAAGAGAACTACCTGAAAATTGACCCCTTTAGTGGTATTCTGAGATCTGAGATCTTTCTTCTGCTTGAAGTAAGTTCAATATTGTGATTTTAGTGCCACAGGTGGCCACAGAGAGACACATAAAAAGAGACTTTTGTACAATAATGGGAAGTAAACACTGTTCCTTTTTGGGGGGTGTTGAATTTTTAAAATTTTATTTATTTACTCACTTTACATCCTGACTTTACATAGTTCTTCTTCCTTCCTCCTCTCAGTCCCTCCCTTTCCACATCCTGCTTCCCTTTCACCTCAGAGAAGTGGGGGCTTCCCATGGATGCTAACTAGCCTTGGAAGTTACAGTAAGACTAGGCCCATCTTCTTCTATTGAAGAGCCTAGAAGAGGCAGCCTAGGAAGGAGAAAAGGGCCCCCAAGGGAAGGCAACAGAGTTAGAGACAGGCCCTGCCCCTGATGTTAGGTGTCCCACATGAAGACCAAGCTAACACAACTCTCACATAAATGTAGAGGGCTTGGGTCCCGTACATTCTCTCTTGTTAGCAGTTCAGTCTATGTGAGCCCCTATGGGCCCAGGATAGTTGATTCTCTAGGTTTTCTTGTAGTGTCCTTGACCCCTCTGGCTACTTCAATCCTTCCTCTCCCTCTTCTACAGGATTCTCTAAGCTAAGCTCAGCCTAATGTTTGACTGTGGGTCTCTATATCTGTTTCTGTCATGGCAAGGGTCATAGGTTGGCTATTCCCTCAATTTTGTTCCTTCTTTACGCCTGCACACTGTGCAGGCAGGATATATTGCAGGATAAATTGCAGGTTGAAGGTTTTGCTGCTGGGTTGGTGGTGTGATCCATGCATTGGAAGTCTTTCTTGGTTTCAGGAGTTGACCAGTTCAGGCTCCGTATTCTCCATTGCTAGGAGTCTTAGCTAGGTTCACTCTCTTCGATTGCTAGAAGTTTCCATTGCCATGGATTTCCAGCTTGTCCCAGAGATGCCCACCATCTCAGTTATCACTCCCAGTACTCTCTCCCTCCACCCTCCCCCAATCTGATACCTCCAGTCCCCATCCTCACTGCCAGTCCCACCCCACCCATTACCTGTTCTTCCATCAACCCATGATGTCTATTCTATTTTCTCTTCTCAGTGAGATTTCCTTAAATCTTCCTTGATACTTAGATTCTTTAGACCTATGTAATTGCAGCATGGTTACTCTTTACTTTATGGCTAATATCCACTTGTAAGTGAATACATAGTATGTTTTCATTCTGGGTCTGGATTAACTAACTCAGGATTATCTTTTCTAGTTCTATTCATTTTCCTAGAGGTTAAATGATGTCATTGTTTTTAATAACTGAGTAGTAATCCATTGTGTAAATATACCACATTTCTTCTATCCATTCTTCAATTGAAAGACATCTAGAATTGTATCCCGATTTTGGCTATTGTGAATAAAGGTGTTATGAGCATAGCTGATCAAGTGTTCTTGTGGTATGGTGGAATGCTCTTTGTATATATGCCCATGAATACTATAGGAAAGTATAAAGGTAGATCTATACATTTTTTCTAGAGAAATCACTAAATTAATTCCCAAAGCGGCTGTACACATTTTTACTGTCACCATCAATGGAAAGTGTTCCCCTTCCTCCAAATATTCACCAGCATGTGATGTTCTTTGAGTTTTTGGTCTTAGTAATCCTGACAGGTGTCAGATGGAATCTCAGGGTCCTTTTGATTTGCATTTTCTTTTTTTTTCCCAACTTTTATTAGATATTTTCTTCATTTACATTTCAAGTGTTATCCAGAAAGGTCCCTATACCCTCCCCCCTCCCGGCCCTGCTCCCCTACCCACCCGCTCCCACATCTTGGCCCTGGCGTTCCCCTGTACTGGGGCATATAAAGTCTGCATGACCAAGGGGCCTCTCTTCCCAATGATTTGCATTTTCTTGATGACTAAGGATGTTGAACATTTCTTTAAGTGCTTCTTGGCCATTAGAAATTCCTCTGCTGAGAATTCTGTTTGGGCTGATACTCCATTTTTGAGCTGAGTTATTTTGTATTTTTATGTCTAGGGTTTTTTTTTTT
>CACVCL010022920.1:0-29466 GCA_902729485.2 Mus minutoides
CACCCCCCCACCCCGCTCAGCACCCCACAGCCCCCGCTGTTACCAACCTGTGTAACCTGTGATTCTCAAACTCATACTTCTGGGGGTCCTCCAGACAAGGGTGCTCAAATGTGGGAGGAAGGAGTGAAGGTGAATAGAGTGAAGATTTAAGGTTTGAAGTGTGTTTGTAAGATGCATGGATGAATAAAAACAGTGGAACTTGACTGAAGAGTTAGGCTTCTGTTTAGGGGCAAGGAGAAACTGAAAGTGAACCATCTCCTCCAGATGGCTCTTCCACCTCTCGCTCTCTCTCTCTCTCTCTCTCTCTCTCTCTTATTTATTTACATTTCAGATATTAACCCCCTTCCCCGTTTTTTCTCTGCAATCCCCCTATTCCCTCCCCCATCTCCCTTGCTCCCTCCCTTCCCACCCATTCCTGCCTCACCACCCTAGCATTCCCCTATGCTAGGTCATAGAGCCTTCACTGGACCAAGGACCTCCCCTTCCATTGAGGCTAGATAAGGCCATCCTCTGCTACATATGCAGCTGGAGCCATGAGTCCCTCCACAGAGGAGCTGAAAGGGACTGCAACTCCATAGGAAGAACAACAATATCAACCAACCGGAACCCCCTTGTCTCTTAATTACACATAGCACCACTTGTGCAGCTCCTGCAGAGCACAAGCATCCACAGAGTAACTGCTGGGAAAAGAAGTTTAGTTGCCATGCGATCCCCTTCTATTGCCCTTACTGCAGAAGCTGGCTTGCTGTCCTGAGGCAAGTGGAGCCATCTTTCTGATAAGCTTTTGTTTGCTTTAAAACATCATTTTTTGTTTAGAATTCGACATTCCCATACTTTCATTTTGGGGGGATGGAAGGCCTCCCCAAACTTCTTGTCACCTGGATTGATGCTTAGGAAATTCTCAGTGCTGGAAGCCATTTTCATTACCACTTGACCATCATGCTCAATAGATATGAGAAGGTCTGTAAATGTGTTTATTTTATGAATGAGAGTCAACATGACCACTCTCCTACTTCTGTGGCACGTAGGTCCAGAGACCAAAATGCCCCGGAAAACTGAGGATTCAGTCCCCAGAGACTCTGCCTCCAGTTATTTCCACTGACTTAGCAAAGAGACTTAACCTCTCTAGATGATTTAGAAAATAGCTAATGGAAGTGCCTAGTGTGGTGGTTAAGGACTTCCTGTAGCTTCCCAGGCTTACCATTCTGCAGTTGCGCTCATTCCTTAGCTCCACTTCCAATCTCAGTGCAGTTAAACTTTCCTCTCATTCAGCTTCCTGTTCCTTGAGCTCTCTGCAATTTCCTAGTGCAACTTTATTGTCTTCATGTTTCTCTCTCCATCCACCTTGTAAAGAAAGACGGATCAACTCTTTTCTGACGCCCATATGCTCTTCTGTGCCCTTTCTTAGCCACCACTTCATCATCATCGTCGTCATCATCATCCTCCACCAAAACTATCTGGTGTGTCAAGAGTCTTCCTTAAACCTGCCACATCTATGCTTCATCTCAGTTTCTCAAACACCTGTTCAGTCACGTGGCCCCTCTATACTGAGCAATACATTCTCCTCTTTCAAAAGTCTCTTTGAGCCAAAAATGATGCTTCCCGGGTTCACTCCATAGCTACTTGGAAACATTTTTTTTTAACATTTTAACTACTACTGTTTCCTCCTCCTCTTCCTCCTCCTCTTCCTCCTCTTCTTCTTCTTTCTCTCTCTCCTCTCTCTCTCTCTCTCCCTCTCTCTCTCTCTCTCTCTCTCTGCAAATAGCTTTATTTTCCAGTAAAGTGATTACAATAAAACCATTTTTCATAATGAAAGTGCCTATAATTGAAAACACAGCAGCTCATTTCTGGATCTATCATATTAACATAAAAATGGTCACGGATCTTTCACCACCAACAACAAAAAAGTAATAACAATCATGGCATTTCTCCATTTCCACATATTACTTCCAACCCAGCTCCATTCTGATTTAGAAGCTTCGCTGCAGACGTAACTGTTGAACCAGATGTTATATGGAAAAACACCAACTCCGTCTGACTGGATTGTCCAATCTCCTTCATTTGAAACTACACAGTAAAACACGAGTGGCTAAGAGCTTCAAAAAGTCTTAGGATATAGCAACTAGTTGCTGAATGAAAATCACTTTCCTTGGATAATATGTAGCTTGAAATTATAAGCTCATTATCCATAAATGCCTGTAAGAGAGAATGGAGAGGGATGGAACAGAGAGGAATAGAAGACATTTAACTGATTCCTAATGTCATGAACACCCTCTCATCCTTCACTCTATCTCTGACATTGTGAAAGGTATTGACAGGCCTATTGCACTTTGTAGGCAACTGTATCATAATATCCCAGTTCCATATCTGAAGAGATGGAAACATGGTACTAGGAGAATATTAACAGATTTTTTAAAAAATGTTTTTGATTCCATTTCTTAGGAGTTTTCAGAAAGAGGGCATGTAGACTTTTCTAAATATCCCATCAAATGTCCCCTTTAAGGGACAGTTTGTGATTCCTCTTCTTAAACCTTCCTCTTCATTGTTCTGCAGATCAGTTACTATCAGGCAGCATTTATATTCTTACCTGCCTTGTCTAACCACGCACTCCTCATATGAGGAAAGGGATTTTGTATGTCATGTTTACAGACTTGATGCCAGTGTCTGGCAGAAAACAATCACTCACAAAACAGCAGTCATTGAATCAATGGATGAGTAGGTTCTCTGGAATCCTGTCTTGTATGAAGTCTCCCACATTCACCAGTTTTGAGGAGCAGTATGCAGGTCTCCTTACCAAAACCATCCCCTGCTCTGTAAATTAGCAGGGATTATTTTAAGTGCGATGCACCTGGTGAAACAAAAGCTACTCCTTGGCATTTTCCAGAGATTGTCTGTGAGCTTTAATGACTGTCAGTCATGTGGCATGGTATAGTCAGGAAGGGGTGGCACAGTGTGCCATGGAAGGGACAAGACCTTTGACAGAGCTTGTACCCCCATCCTTGCCCCTGCTGCTCTATGGGATGCTGCGAAAGCATTCATTTCTCTAAGCCTCAACTGTGTCTTCCCAAATGAATTTTCTATCTCACAATTAGTATATCTTAAAATGATTCAATATCTTAAAAGTTTGCAAGACATTTGAACACCCAGAAAGTTCTCTGTGGTTTTTGCTGTGTATGTATTTCTTCTCAACAGGAAACAAACAAAAAAAATCAAACTGATCAAAACTGACTTAGGCGATAGCTCAGTCAGCAAAGTGTTTGCCTTGAAAACAAGGGGACCCGAGGTTGATCTCCAGGCCTGTGTGGTAGCACATGCTTACAATCCCAGTTCTGGGAAAATGAACACAGGCAGATACCAGGGGCTTGCCAGCTAGCCAGACTAGCCTGTGTGGTGAGTTCCAGGCCAGTCAGAGGGCTTGTTCCAGAAAACAAGGTGGAAGGCATTGGAAGAATTACAACCAAAGTAGATTGTAGTCCTCTGCACACACACACACACACACACACACACACACACACACACACCAGAAGAATGCATTTATACAATGACCCCAAGGCATATAAGAGAGGACAGGGCAGGAGAAGCTGAGATCACAGTCCACTCAAGTGGTGGGTACAGAAGAAAGACAACTTGGGTTCACTCCAACCCTGACAGGATCCCATCAAAATGATATTAGTCTCTTTTAGAGTATGGTGCAAACGATGCCTAGAGCACAGTTAAAAGCATCTCTGTCCATGAGAAGGAAAAAAGAAGAGATGGATTTTCTGAGGAACGCAACTGACAAGAAGGAAGGGATATCGGCAGAATTCTTACTCTCCTGGATTTGTTCTTTGGAGATGTTTATCACAGCATCAACACCAGTTTATATCCACAGTCATTCTAGGAAAAACTGTGATACCAACTTGGAATCCAGTCAGAAGGCTTTTTTCTTCTCTCAGAATATAAATAAGGCATGAAGTTCTAGACCAAAGATGGACCTTTTGTTTTTCTAATTACCAGTCAATGTTGATGGCTTTACCAAATAAATCAAGAAAAAAAGAATGGGATTTTTTTTTTTTTTTTTTCGAGACAGGGTTTCTCGGTAGCCCTGGCTGTCCTGGAATTCACTTTGTAGACCAGACTGGCCTCGAACTCAGAAATCCACCTGCCTCTGCCTCCTGAGTGCTGGGATTAAAGGTGTGTGCTACCATGCCCAGCAAGAAAGTATGAGAGAAACAATGCATATTGGTTTATGCAGTGTTTGGGACTATATATATATATATATATATATATATATATATATATATATATATATATACACACACACACACACACACACACACACACACACTTTGAATGACATAAACCAAACCAGGCTTCTTGTTCGCTTGTCCCTGGCATCACTAGTTCTTCCTCAGCCATAAACCCATGTAGTCAGTGATCCCACATTCCAGTAACTAAATGGAACCTCCAACCTCATGGTGGCATATCACAATACCCAGTAACCTGGTAAATCAGATTTATGTGTCAATAATATCACAATTTACAAGATGCCAATAAAATAATTAAAGAACCAATTGATAATGATAAAAACTTTATCCCAATTAATCTAACCTTACTATATACCACAACTATTTGTGGCTGGTAAATGTCGTCACGTGGGTTCAAGGCCACAGCCATCTTCCTTCTCTGACTGCTCCCAGTCTCCGCAACTCTTAGCTCCACCTCCTGTTTCCCTGTCCAATCACAGGCTCTTCTTCATTAATGTAATTGGACAGGGAAAATCCCGCAACAATGGCCAACTGTTGAGAGGTTTCATTGTTACAGATCTAACGGAAAAGACACAAGTTTCAAGGTGGGATAAAGTGGGAGCCTCAGTCAACAAAAAGAAAGAAAAAAAAAGCCCTTTCCTTCCCCACCCACTAACACGAGAGTGAAGCCAATGTTTGAGGTGATCAGTAATTAACCATGTGTGTAGAACTAGATAAGAGAAAAGCAGCTGGAATCTTGGCAGCTAGCGTCTCTACATCTGTGCTACAACACACAGAATATGTAATTTAGGTTTAGGAGTCTCTCCCTTTGTATCCCTCAATTCACCCCTCCTACCTCAGCATTGGAAGGGAATAGGAATATCTTTTGGAAGGAAATAGGAATTGGTCATTTTTAAATATATTAAAAACTCTTTAGTGACTATACTAAAAATAAACCACGAAGAACATTCTGGAGAAATCCATAAAGATAAATGTGATGTAGAAAAAAATATATCTTTAGTATATGAGAATTAATCTAATCTAACACTTACAAACAATATCATTAAGGAACGACAGGTATCACATGTTCTAAACATATGAACTCCTGGTTAAGATGCAGAATGCCCTCCTAAAAATGTTCTGTTTCATGGAAATTAGCTAATAGGATCTTCAAGGGGAAGAAATTGCTGCCTTACTGAAACTACAGCATTAGACATTTAGGAATGGTATTTGGCAAGATGTTTGATAGCTGCTGAACTGTCTCTGTCCTCTTATATAAAAGAACAAGACGATACTGGAGACAAGGAAATGTACACCCTGAGTCTTGTGCTACCACTAAGGGGCAGCTTTTTGTCTCGTGGCCGCTGAGGCTGAACGAAGCCATCTGTTTCTAGAGAAACTTGCCAATGAAACTCCTAAGATGTATTAGCGTTTTCAGGACCCCGGAGAACCATTCTAACTGCCTTCAAGTAAGAGTGCTACCAGCTATAGGTTCTGCGATAATTTTAATGTTTCCAAACACCACAAAAACACAGCTCTTTGTCTCATGTTAGAACAGTGGTTCTCAAAACTATGGTTCACTACCCCTTTGGGGTTGAAAGACCCTTGCACAGGGGTACCGTATCAGATATCCTATGTATCATAAATTTATATTACGATTCATGGCAGTAGCAAAATTATGCTTATGAAATAGCAAAATAATAACTTTATGGCTAGGGGTCACCACCACTACATAAGGAACTGTATTAAAGGGTCACAGCATTAGGGAGGTTGGGAACCACTGTGTTAGAGTAAGAAATGTAACTCTTACAACATTCATAGGTCTCGTTACCCCAGAGGAATATGGACCTCCGTATTTCCATAGCATGAACAGCATCATGGTATTGTAAGAGTACTGAAGAATCATCTTATTGAAACGTGGATGGTCTGAATATGGGAATATCAATAGCAGCCTACCTCAAAATATCCTCCAAACACACACACACACACACACACACACACACACACACACACACACACACTTTGAATGACATAAACCAAACCAGGCTTCTGTGGGTCAAGCAGCTATTATATTTGGCATCCGTGAGAGTGTACACTTTGCCAATCCTCAGTAAAATCTCGGACTCTTCTTACACTGTGTGAATTTCCTCTTCATTTTCCAACACTATCCCTTGCGGAACACGAGTCATGCTTTGTCTGAGGAGTGCAGATATTTAAAAATTATTCTTTCCTTCCGAGACATGTGGCATGATTTAATATTTAAGAGCTGTGAGCAAACTGATAGCCAGAAATAAAATGTTCCTTCTTAGATCCCACAGAAAGTCTAAACAAGCCAACCAAAAAACACCACCAAAAGCAAAACAAAACATAAACAAAAACAAAACAAAACAAGTTTGACCACCTATTTATTTCACAGGAAATCCTAACACTGTTCAAGACATTACATGCAATCACTGTGGAAGCTTAGAAACAGTGACCTGAATATCTGTTAAGTACAACCAGATCTGCTTCTGAACATCTACCTTTACCAAGCACCATGTCAGTATAGAAAGTCAGTCTTTTTTCCTTTGCTAGTCTCTAAGCAAATCCCCCCAAAAATAACAAAAGAGAGGTCATGTGGTATTCAAATTCTACCTGAAGAGAAATGGGCCTCATTCTGTAAGCATGCATTCTTTTCTGTTCATGTTAGTGGTGTGTGTGTGTGTGTGTGTGTGTGTGTGTGTGTGTGTGTACACATGTGTGTGGAAGCCAGAGGTTGACTTCAGGAGTCTTCTACTATCACCCCACCCCTTATCTTTTGTGCCCCCATATCTCACTGAACCCAGAGCTCAGTGATTGGCTAGGCTGGCTAGCCAGAGATACCCTAGGATCCTCTTGTCTCTACTCCAATAATAACATTATGGATGTGTAATGACATACTAAGCTTTTATATGACATGTGAACACCTAAACCCAAGCCTTAATGGTGGCCCAGCAGACAATTTACCAACAGAACAATTGCCCCAGTTTCCTGGTCCTCCTCATCCTCTTTCTCCCCCTTCTCCTCTTCTTCTTCCTCTTCCTTCTTCTCCTCCCCCTTTATCCTCTTTTCCATCTTTTTCCTCCTCCTCCTCTTCCTCCTGCTCTCCCTCTTCCTCCTCTTTCTCCTCCTCCTCTTTCTCTTTTCCTCTTAAGATTATAGAAGAAGTCAAATTCTCTCAAACAAATGAAGGGTCTGTCCGTCTGTCTGTCTGTCTGTTCAGTATGCTAAGATTGCAATAGTCTCTTCACTAAACTTTTCTTCACTACATGGAACACAGCTAGGAAAAGGAATGGGGGGCGTTATAATAGCG
Organism: Mus minutoides; assembly: GCA_902729485.2. Lineage (NCBI taxonomy): Eukaryota > Metazoa > Chordata > Mammalia > Rodentia > Muridae > Mus > Mus minutoides. The sequence continues at coordinate 7,558 of CACVCL010022920.1, forward strand.
ACTTATACAGTTGTTATAAGTAGCATACGGCTAGGTTGAAATTCCACATGCAGTCTCAAGCATGAGTCTATTGCACCAAACAGTTGACTTCTTAGAGTCAATCAGTAAACCAAGACTGAATTTCTACCTTTTGCTTGAAGATTACTGTCAGTAAGGCACTGACTAGAATGCTTCTTAACTAAAAGTCTCAGTAAATGGCCCCTGTTGTTACCATGGCTGTGTAACTACTCTCACATAGCTAAGCACAGGCTTTGGGCCACATCCAGTGGAAAGCACACTGTCAGCATGATTTATTTCTATTACAAGGGGCTCTGTCATCTCTACCAGTACATATGCATCAGGTATTTTACTCCATCCAGTATTTCTCGTTCATGGGTCCCGATCATTTTTTTTATCTTCAAGGTCAGAACATATGCTTCTGTTTTAAAACACTGCAGTGTCCTATAGTCCATTTTATCCTGCCAGCATTTGTTGTAGAAACTTGGAAATAAGTGCAATTACTTTCCTCTGCTTGACCCTATGACTTCTGAACATTTTCTTAACTTGTGTTCTTTAATAGTCTTGGCATCATCTCATTGATATGCTCCATTGAGTTTCTAAGCTTCATCTTCTGATGTACACCCCTTTCCTTATATTAATACTATCACAGGTTTGAAGACATAGCCACGGTTTACCATGGTTCCCAGTTGCACTTAGAAGAACACAGATTTATGTCCTTCTCCATTTTTATGATTTTGTATCTTTTCAATTTCTTTTATAATGTGTCTATTTTATTTTATATTATGGTTTAACTTAAAAATGTGGTGCACACCTTTAATCCCAGCACTCAGGAGGCAGAGGCAGGCGGATTTCTGAGTTTGATGTCAGCCTGATCTATAGAGTAAGTTCCAGGATATCCAGGGCTATACAGAGAAACCCTGTCTCAAAAAAACAAAATGTTCATTCTGAGTGGGATAATAGTTGAGTCAAGAATGTTTTGCAGGAGGACCTCAAGTCCATGAACCCTCATCAAAGGCAGTGGGGTGTGGTAACATGTCCTTGTAATCTGGAACAGGGGAAAGCAGAGATAAGCACATCCCAGAGGCTCAGTAGCAAGCCAATCCATCCTCCTTGGAGAGTTCCAGGACTGAGAGAAAAAAAATGGGGGGAGGGGTATCCAGTGGCTAAAGGACAATACTAAAGGATGCTCAATGGAATCCATTCATCAGTGAACACACACACATACACATACACACACACACACACACACACACACACACACACACACACACACACACGTACACACACACGCACACACACACGTACACACACACATACACACATACACACACGTACAAAGGCAACATATAAGAACGAAGGGGATTTTTAGAAACATCAGCATTAAAAAGTAAGTCAAGCAGTGGTCCTTTTGGGTCATATGTAAAATGATGGTATAAATATGCTTATATAAAAGATTTGAGGGGTAGCAATGGTTCTTTTTTTAATTGTTCAAAATAATTGCATAGTACTCAGTCATTCAAGTAAACTCAAGATAGAACTCTGATAAACAAAGATGAAAATGTCAGTTACCAATCTGAATGAAATGATAATGAATTTAGATGATACATACTAGTTGCTTTAGTTTCTTTCTTTTTTCTTTTTCTTTTCTTTCTTTCTTTCTTTCTTTTCGTGTGTGTGTGTGTGTGTGTGTGTGTGTATTTATTTGTTTTGTTTTGTTTTTTTTTGAGATAGGGTTTCTCTGTGTAGCCCTGGCTGTCCTGGAACTTCCTCTGTAGACCAGGCTGGCCTCAAACTCAGAAATCTGCCTGCCTCTGCCTCCCAAGTGCTGGAATTAAAGGCATGCACCACCACTGCCTGGCTCAACTGGCTTTAGAAAACTGATAATGAGTAAAAAAAATTTTTTTCCTTGATATCCACTATACTCTTTCTTCTTTTAACATACTGCTAACATAAATATACTAATGAATTTTTAGTAATTTGTATAAACAGGTGGCAAGAAAATCTTGCATTAGTTCAAAAACTAAATTATTTTTAATTTAATTTAAATAATAGAAGCATTAATGTCACAATAACTAAAGTTTCAATGACCAAGAAATTCTATATGGAAGCCCTTTAAGTTTCTTTAAATTTGTTTTATTGACATTTATCACAAGAAACATATAATCTGTATCATAATGCTAAAGTTGTCTTATATAAATTATACATTTTAAAATAACTGTTAGACTCATAATGCTTACCTACACATTTCTTTTTAACCAGCCTTATTGAGGTATACTGTTCATCAAAACAAAATGCTCAGACTAGAAATGTCTGGTTTCATGGAGGGGAAATATTTGCTGTCTATGGTTTGAGTAAGCTTGCTTCTATGATTTGGTCTTAAGAGACAAGTTCTCCTGTAGCCTAAACTGGCCTCAAACTCACTATAGTGCCATGTAGCCAAAGACAGGCTTCACCTACTCAGCCTCCTGCCTCAGCCTTCTGAGTGACTATACATCCACACCCATGTTTAGTAGGTTGTTACCAAGGTGTCCACCAGTATAACCATGATGTAAATCAAGCCGTAGAAAAGGTCTGTCATCAAGAAAGATGAACTGTGTCCCTCTGAAGTTTCTTCTTACTGCCATGTCAGTTGACCACTAGATGACCATAGATTTAGTCTTTTTTAGTTTGGTACACATGGAATCTTCATTTGGGTTCTTCTCTTTGACACAATTCTAGCTCCATTCTTGATTCAGCATTTGTGATGACCTGCTCTGTAGATTCCGTTGTTGTGTAAGAAAATGGGAGATATGCATAGCTATCATTCTTTCCATTAACTCAGAGCCATATGTTCATCTCCAAGATCCTGGTTTGTTCATCTACTCGTTGTCAGACACTTAAGCTGCCTCCAGTTTTTGATGGCTGTGAATAAAGCTGCTTTAACACCTACCCATACGTCCTTCATTGATATATACTTTGATTTCTTCTGGGTAAACATTTAGATTAGCAGCACTGGTTCAGTGATGATGTGTGAAAGGCTCCTTTTCCTGAATCCCCATCAGTATCAGTACCACTGGCTCACGTGATCTACAGCACTTAATATGCACTTTTCATTTTCATGTTGTCCTTTCAATAAGGCGATTTGAAAATGTAGCTTATTGAGTGAGACTGGCTTCTCACTAGGCGCCTATGGGTGGAACCAGGCATGCTGGCATGGTCCTATAATCCCAGCATTAGGAATGCAGAGCCAAGGGGATGGTGAGATCAAGGAAGCCATTTCTCACATGAATGACAGGAAGGGAAAGGGTGGTAGACAGGTTTCTATGATATGGTGATTTCTGGAAAATCTGAGTGAATATTTGGCTGTATTCGGTGAAGGAATCAAGATTTAAAATATGACCTGTTATAGATTTCATCCCCAGTTCTGTGAATCTGAGCCCATCAAGTAAGAAACACTTGGCTCCATGGCATGCATATATATATATATATGTGTGTGTGTGTGTGTGTGTGTGTGTGTGTGTGTGTGTGTGTGTGTAATGCTGCAAAGTAAGTAACACCGTGTTGGGGAGTATAAAAATGAAATATATCTACCAACTTTGGAAATGAAGGAAAAGGGCTTAGCAAAGCAGTGACCTCAAGTGAGAAACTTGTAAGGCAGAATGGAAAAGGGATGTTTGTCAGGAGAGAAAAATGTAATATCCCTGAGTTCTGGGAACCTTTGGATTTTCCTCACCATTGTTTAGAATTCCCTTTATCACAGTTTTCTATAGAACATTCCACATGACATTGTTGTAATGCCACCATATCTTAATTACACACACACACACATTTTATATATATACTCATCTGTCATTTTTGGCCCTCTTCAATCTGACTCAACTTGATTCAAATTTACTTTTCCTAGTTCAATTTTTCATTAGTTCCAAGCTGCATGGATTCATTCCCTCTCTGCTATTTGTCTTTTCCTTATCCCTCATCTCATTAAAAAGTGCCCCTTAAATCTCAAGGAGGTGACTGACATGCTCCAGAAGGAGTCACCAGAGTCTAAGCAGACTCTGTAGCCGTATCTGTTTTGTTTTGAACATGATTACTCCCTGAAATAATTATATGAATGAGTTTGTCATTTGGTTGCTGGTTCAAAATTGAGATTTCTGTAGTTGCAAAGTACTAGGAAATTCTACTGAAATTTTGTATGACCTCTGTGTCCACAGCCTTCCAAGAGAATTGAAGAGCAGCTGGTGGTTTCATTGCCTGTGTTAAGAATCACAAGTGGCAGGACACATTGAAAATTTCAAATGGTGGAGTTTGCTTAGGGTCCTATATGATCCAGAGCCTATGTGTAGAAATCAAACTTTAAGCCCTCCAAGCATGGCCCTACCTCAGAGCTCATGGGGGGGGGGGGAAAGGACTTACTGTTCACTGCCAAATATAGACTACAAAGTTGGAAACATTCAGCATTTCTATCTGATGAGGGCCTGAATTTACATAAATAATCAAGAATTTTCATTATCGGTAGAGAAAAAAATAAGTATTTATTGTTAACTGATAAAGCCATCAATCTTTTCCATAGCCAATCCTAAATATCTATGGTTCTTTTTCTGTTCTCTAGATAGTCATTATATATAAATTCTATACTCCTTTTTCTGAAATTAGATAAGTCAGACTATAACTTCCTGACTGTCTGCTTGCTTACGTTTTAGTTAGAAACTATACTGAATAGTTCATAAAATATTCTTGCTTAGTATTTCTGAAGCCAACATATGCTTAAGAAAACTGACACGCATATAACAAAACTTCCAGGAATCCAAAAACAGGAGCATGAGATAACCAAGATTGAGTAAGAAACCCACGGTTCTGCAAGACCCAGATTTATATTAATGGGCTGAGCACATGGTGTAGTAGATGTAAGACCCTGAGGGTTGCTCTTCAGTGGGTGAGAAGTTTTAGTTCCCTATGGTAAGCTCTAGATACCTGCTACTACAAAATTTGTATCCATAATTAATACAGTATATAGAACTATAAGCTTACAGTTTTTGATTGAGTAGACCTCATGCTGACTGTTCTCACCATACATTTTAAAAATGAAATGAAGAAAGATAATTTTTGTGAGCACACTATAGCTGTCTTCAGACACACCAGAAGATGGCATCAGATCCCATTATAGATGCTTCTGAGCAACCATGTGGCTGCTGGGAATTAAAATCAGGACCTCTAGAAGAGCAGTCAGTGCTCTTAACCACTGAGCCATTTCTCCAGCTGTATTCTTCTTCTATACAGTACATCCTGGACACAGTTTCCCGTGCCTCTACCCCTCTCAGTTCACAATTAAGAAATATGGGATTTAAAGGAGGTGAATACCTATAATCCAGCACTTAAGAGGCAAATAGGTGAATCTCTCTGAGTTGAAGCCAACTTGGGATGTATATCAAGTTCTAGGATAACCAGAGCTACATGGATGCTACCTCAAAAAAGAAAAAAAAAACTTAGTGACAAATATGGAATTTGTGAAGTTGCCATGAATAAATTTTCTAAACTGGTCATGCTATTTCATAGAAGATCTTTTGTTTTCTTGTTGTTTGAAAACAGTGTCTCTTACATAAGCTATTTCCTACAAAGCTCAGTGTGGCATTAAAACTACCATCAAGCCCGGTAGTGGTGGTGCTCACCTTTAATCTGAGCACTCGGGAGGCAGAGGCAGGCAGATGTCTGAGTTCGAGCACAGCCTGGTCTACAAAGTGAGTTTCAGGACAGCCAGGGCCATATAGAGAAACCCTGTCTCGGAAAAAAACAAAAACAAAAAACAAAAAAACAAAAAAACAAAAAACAAAAACAAACAAACAAACAAAAACAAAAGAAAAAAACTACCATCAAATTCTTCAGCTTCACATGAGATTGAATTACAAGCATGTATTTACCCAGAGTTTTTAAATAAAGTATCATTATTCTTTGACTGTTTTATGAATGTCAATAATACGTCTTGAGCCTATGCATCACAACTCTCTCTCCCCGGGAACACCCAACACTCCCCCACCTCTCCCTCCATGTCTCTGTCCTTACCAATGTAACTCACTGATGAGATTTTTTTACACAAAGACACTGTATTTACATCATTAATAACTCCTTCCTCCTCCTTGGATTCATGACCTCTTCCTCTATAATTATTGTTTCACAGACACACACACACACACACACACACACACACACGGAGAGAGAGAGACAGAGAGAGAGAGAGAGAGTTCATTTAGTGTTGTTCTTATGTCCATTGATTTAGGACTGACCAGGAATCTCTTTGCTGAAGGAAACAGATTTTCTCCTTCCTCAGTAGCCACTGACTGCCTGTACTTCATCAACTAAATAAGACAGAGGCTGAGAGATGGCTTACTGGGTAAGAGTTTTTATCATGCAAGCAAAAGGTTATAGGTTTGGGTCCCATTTCCCAACAACAACAACAAAAACAACAAAAAGACACAGCTGCACTGGAGCCTGGAACCACCGAGATGTGGAATGGGGATGTGGGATCAGAGACAGAGATCCCTAAGGCATGTTGGTTGCTAGCCTAGACTCAGGTTCAGTGAGAAACCCTATCTCAACCGAGTAAGGTACAGAAGGGTAGAGTATCACACCTAACAAAAACTGTATTAAATAAGCATCTCGTCAGACACATATTTCTTAAATAGCACTTTTAAAATTGAACACTTAAATTTTCAAAAGCATATTTATAGATAGAACCATGAAAAGAGAGCATGAAGTTATACCTGGGTAGTAGAATTTGTTCCCACCAGAGATATGGAAAGGCTTAGGAGATCTGAATGTGTGTCCTTGTGAGTTGTTGCTCGAGTGAGCATTTCACGTCTGAACCAGGAAGGCAGACATAAATTACAGGTGAAGGTCAGGATTGGCTGAGTTATTATGGTCAATAGTCTTCCTGTCTTTCTAGCACGGAAGATGATGGCTAATTTCATAGCCACTATAGCTCCTGTCTGTTCCTACCAAGTGGGTAAGACAACCAGAACAACAGTTGCAGGCTGCTAACTTCCGGGGTGTGGAAATGCTTTCTGTCTGCCCACTCTGTTAGCAGCAAGTCATATGGAGAAACCTCTTCCTGGCTCCCACGGAGGAAGGGGAACCCCAGTGTTGTGACATCTGTCACGGACCCTTGCTGTTTTTCTGAGCTGGCGTCGGAATTGAATGAGAATCAAGTCTATCTGGGCCATCCTACCCACCTGTGACTACATGAGCCAAATAAATAGCAAGGAGACAGATGGTCCCACCGTTAATGAGAATCTCAGAAGCCTGTGATTCCGTGGAAAGAAAAATGTTGCCACGTTGGTGTTCACTACAAAGGTGTACCAACAGAACCCTCCAACCGTTTACCTTCAAAGGGACAACCGCTCTATCTCATGACGGCCCATTCTCAGAGGACAGCTCAGGTTACAGGGAGTTCAAGACTGCCTTGCATTTTTAACAGCCTTGCTTTGCAGCCGCTCCTTGGACATTGGATCATACTTCTCAAAATTGATTTCAAGCATCCCTAGTTTTTCTAGCGATACGTTCCACAATCGATATAGTGAGTCCCAAAGATGTATCACTATGGTGAATCACATTTATAGGTGTTTTCTTTCTACCTTCATTTGTATCTCTAATTACCAATCTGATGAGATCCTCCCCCTTGCTACAACCCTGCATCAGATCTCATGGATCTGAGTCCTTTTGAATTGCCACTGTCCATATGAATTATGCCCCCTGGCTTCCATTTCTATCTTTTTTTTTTTTTGGCAGCTTGACCTCAATTCCTTTCTTCTCCTCCTCATTTATAGCATAGCTACGCTGCAATTCTGGACAACTTCCATAGCATAACATTTTCTTCCGGCTGTAGCTAAATCGAACCCTGCAGCTGTTTTAGTAAGGCATCCGTGGTTAATTTTTGGTACAATGTTGCACATCCTAAGTGACAGTAATGTCCAGTGCTGGTGCAATATTATGCAAGATTTAAGATAGATGAAAACCATTCAGCTCAGTAAAAAAACTGCTGTACCGTGTGTGTGTGTGTGTGTGTGTGTGTGTGTGTGTGTGCGCGCGCGCGGCATGAGCTGCAATAAACAGGACCCCGTGTGGAGAAATTCCAAGAGCCTCCAGCCACCTAGGCAGTAAGGACATTATTGATCGCTCCCGGCTGCAGTGTCCTGTAATTCTTACAATTTTCTCGCTCCTGAAGTGGCTGGCATCAAAAGAACAAAAAGAAGATGAAATCCGCGTGAATATGCATAAAGTTGTCTGTTGGTCTCAGCCATGTGTTCCTGGCTGCTGTGACTACTCTTGGTCACTTTTGACAGTTTGAGAACTGCTCCTTCTATCTTAAGTGAGGGGCCAAGGGGCTGCATGCATACTGTTTTAAACAGATGGGAACCCATTGAGAAAGAATAAACTCTCCGGTGTACTGGGAAATAAACTTTTCTTCCATGATCCCTGAGAAAATAGCTGACTGCAAAGTCACAGAGCCCAGCTCGGTTTATATACGAGTCACCTCCTTTTTTTAAGGGTAACGCACGAACGTAATTTTAGCAGGGGTTGGCAAAGAAACATAAAATGTTGTCTTGGGGATGAAAGAATTAGGCTCTGGATTTTAAAAGGACAAAATAGGAAAATAAAGGTTCACCTTGTGAGGTTATGGGGGGGGGGGGGAAGCAGAATGAGAGAGATCGATGAGAAGATGGGACAGATGGAATAAGACAGGCTGAGGGAAGAAGGAAAAGGTGAGAGAAGGAGGAAGGAGCACATAGATTAAAATGTCAAGTGATTGGTGTAAATGGAGGCTTGCTGCCTCGGGAAGCTGTTCTGAGGTCGTCAGGGACCACGAGGAAGAGGCTGAAGTCCTTCAGCTGACCTGAATGGGAACAGAGTCAGAGGGAAAGCATAAGACCCCAGGGAGACGATGCAAGCTACATCTCAAACAGCCTGTCTGCAGAGGACTGGAGCCTTCCAGCTCCGACTGCGCCCTTGGCTCAGGCAGTGCTAAAGGAAGCGCGCTAATGAGAACAAGGACCTGGTGCCTGGAGCAGCCAACTGCAGAGTTCACCAGTCAGGCCCGGCTTTTTCATTTCATGAATCAATTATAACATGTTATATTGATTTCGCCAGGCCAGCATGACTTAAAAAGTTAATGAGCAAAATATTTTTTATTACTTTTCAAGACGCTGCAGCGTCTGCGGGATTAGCACACTCTACAGTAAGATAAATAGATACTCTGGCCACCTCAGACTCCATTCCAATCCAAGCACCTTCTGAGATCCTCATCCCCGTACCAGAAAAGAGTCTGGACCTGGCAGGGTACCCTGGCACATCATGCCGATGAAATCTCTTCCTGGTGACTGAACCAGAGTCATCCCCGGCTAATGTAGCTGTGTTTAGGCTCCAGTGGGTTTTGTACAGGCCCTTCCAGATGGAAGCAGAGGAAGAGGGGAGGGAGACAGGGTACGAGGCAGAGCTGCATCTGTGAGAGTGGTTCGTGATGAGTGTGCTATAGCTTCTCTTCTGAGCTGCAGTTAACATTCATTTCAGACAGTCCCAATAGCAAGAAAATGCTAAGGGCTCTGTTCTGCAACCCAAGCTCTGGCCCAAAGCAGAAACAACAGGAAAGCGTCTCAAGTGGAGGAGCACATGGGTAGGTGAGCATGACCTACAGCAAGTAATTCTGAGCTTCTGGTTTTCAGGGGAGACCGCAAAGGGGGAAATACGAGTGAGGGCATAATAGTAGAGTAGTGATAAAGTACAGGATGCATTTTAATTTAGAAATGTCCATAGCAGCATAGTGTATGGAAACACTAGTGAACCCCTGTATTGACTGACTTACCTGGTTTAAGTGATGAGACAGATGTCTCCATATCATGATAAGTAGATGGAAGTGATTAACTTTTCCTCGTCTCTGAAAACTCTAGAAAAATACTATGACTGTACCTATAGAATCTTTCTATTTGTTTCCTTGTGGTTTTGTTGTTTGACTGATTGACTGATTAATCTTGAGTTTTCCCATCAAAAATACAGGACCTTTCACTCCACACCACTAAATATGAGCAAGTTTTACCTTTGTGTGCTGTATCTTATCCCATAACTCTCTTGGGCACATCAAGACAGTTTGTCACTTCCCTTTCTTCAAACACCCTCTGGATTGACTGTTGGACTAGGTTTTAATTAGCTTTCCTTTATTGATAGGCACACATTCCCTGCACATGCCTGAGAATGCTAAATGAATGTTTTCTGTCTCTCTCGGTGCTCTCAAGATGTAATTTGGAAGCAGAACCTATGCCCTCTAGAGAAACTTGATTTCAGTTCCCTAAGGACAAAATGTCTAATGGCAACAGAGATGCTCTTTGCACATTCCACCTCCCCTAGTGCCCCTGCTCGTTCTGTACCAGTCCAGCCAACAGGCAGCCCAGGACACACACATCCAGGAACAAGAACTCCTCTGAGGCTGCAATGTTTTCAAATAAACGGATATGAGGGATAGGGTTAAATGATCTTTAAATGATCCATCAGGAAATAGAGGGAGGTGAAGGAAGAGGATAAAAGAGATCTTGGTACTTGAAACCCCAAAGAGTGTGCCAACAACAAAGGCTGTGAAGGAGAAGCAACTCCAGCCATAGTCTTAGCAAAAACAAACAAACAAATAAACAAACATCCTTAGGGACACCCAGAGAAAATAACTCCAATGGATCTGAATTTCCTAAAGAAGTAAAAGAGTCATCTCGCGACTCTTGAACACACAGCTGCATAAGATACAAATGGAAGCAAAGTGTAGCATGATTTAATGCATGCCTTACAGATTTTTACTTCCCACCCCTTCGCTTGCTAATAAGCTAATATTTACTCTTTAGGTAAAACAATGAAAAGTCTGACAGTAAAGTAGCCCTGCTAAAATTTTACTGTGAAGGTTGACTTCCTGAGGAAAAAAGACATTTATCATGCACAGCTGTACAATAATAAAGATGAAAAGTAATAGTGAATGCTTGAGTGTTTCCTGCACGCTAGGCTCTACGCAGCATCTCTGAATGCATTGCGTCCTTTGATTCTTACAGAAGTCCTACGGTAGACATTGTTGTACCTTGTTTCACAGATGACAGTGACGAAACTCAGGCTTTCTATCTCGCTAGTGCTACCTACTCCGTAGTAGCTTTGTCTCAACTATTTTCACTGGAGACTGTGTCCTTAAGTGCTCATTCCATCATCAGACATTCACTGCACAGGTAAAACATGCCAGGCGTTACCCCAGATGCCATGGACCACCGAGCCCACTTTCTAGATCAAGGCCAAGTATTTACCAGAAATGAACATATTCTTGGGAACAGCATTCTTTTCAGAATATGATGTCACTAATCATCGGTTTAGAGAACCCAGGAGGGAACGCAAAGCATCTTGGCAGAGGGAGCTCCATGGATAGAAACTAGCATTTGGAATATTCGAAGGAAACAAACTGAAGTAAAGAATGAAAGGCAGGGGAGCAGCAAGCTCAGGGGCTGCTTTCTTCTTGTGAGAAAGGGGCAGGTGAAATTAACCAAACATAACAATAAAAAGAAAAGTAATTACAGGAGATGCTGAGAGATCAACACATACACACATACACACATACCACAAATCTAATAAAAATAGATTAAAAAAAATAAACTGATATGCATTCTAGACTTCCAAACTACTTCTCACAGAGTTAATGGTTCATTTTAAAAATCACCAGGGTGAGCAGCAAAGATTACTTATAGGGGTCTTGCCCTATTAATTATTTTCATCTTTTCTGACTATTCCCTTGTAACACCACTTCAATGACTCAAGCAAATGTGCTCAAGTAGAGGAAAATGAACACGTAAATAATTTATTTTTAGCAATATTCTCTGTGCTTCTCCAAGAATTTACAAATAGGGTTAGGGAAGGCAACAACATACAACACACAGTTACTCTTACTGATACACTTTTCTATGTCCTTCATAAAGCACCATGAAGCTGTTAGTTGGGAGGATACTCACATAATAGACTCACTCTAATCTGCACTTCCTATAACCTCTCCAGGTCAACTGCCCTTGGACAAAAATCTTATTTGTATAAACACACAGGGCCCATCTTTCTCTGGGCTCCTTTATCTCAAGTGTTTTCCTGGTTTAGACATTTCTTCCCTGAGTATTTCCCTCAGGTATGCCTTCTTCAAAGCTCATATTATCTATTAGTTCATCAGAGACCTTTCTTAACCATCTTTATCCATTTTGGGTGCACAGGAAATAAATGATTGACTTATGCTGTTTAACCACTGAAGGGAAGTGTTGGTGAAGGGTTGTAGCCATCATCATCATAAAAGTTAAAGAAGTCACATGGTGCTCTGTTACCACAGGGCCAAAGAGTAATTAGAGACTTCCAAAAGATGAGAGAATAAGGAGAGAGAAGCTCCACAAGCTCAGAGCATGGACAAACAGACTCTCCCAACAAGAAAAGCACCCCCCAGTAAGTGGGGATATGGCTGGGTGAAATCCAGGGTAAGATATTCCCAGTCTCAACCTTTCCAGGTTCTCAGCCATTCTGTAGATTGATTTCAGTGGTCAAGTACAATCAGAGAACAGATGGTTAGTGTGTTCGATAACATTCTGCATAGGTGTCAGTCTTCTGAAAGGTAATCAAGATGGAGAAGGTGGGACACAGTGGGTGGATATACCAGACCATAGGACATGCATCCCAATCTGTTTCCTTTGTCACTCCCAGCCTCATCTCCCGTGTCCTTTCAAGGCTCTTACAACTCTCATGATTTCTTTTTAATTTGTATATCTGTGCCATTAATGGCGAGATCTGGATTTGCCTGTACTGTTCATTAGTATGTCTCCAAGGTCCAATCAATGTCTGCATACATTAGGTCCTTAATAAGCACTTAACGAATTAATTAGGTAAGAAGACTTCTATCAATTAAGAAGATTACTTAAAAAGACCTACTCATCCTTGAGTAAACACTCTGTACTTTACAGAGGAATGGTGTGGAATGATATCCTGTTTTATATAATAAGGATTTTACAATTATTCAGTCAAGGGGTAGTTCCTATCTGCACGGTGGAGATCATGATAACTATTTCAGAGTTAGCATGGCACTGAATGGCAGCAAAGTGACACAGGACATTCAGACCTTCATCATTAATGTGTCCACTCACATTCCTTGAACATATACCACGCAACATAGGAGGCACTGACAAGAAAGCAGAGAACCAGAAAACCAGATTTATTATACTATAAAGTGTCCATTTGAATAAGAATCTAGGGTCACATAGTCAAAATATCTGAAGGAAACTAGAAGAAAACAACCAGCTGTTCAACTGATGGAGACAGAAAGAAAAAGTTAAAAAAAAAAATCTCCCCCAGGAGTGTCCTGAATCATTACAGATGATGGCATGGGTGTTGGATGTGTGTCTAGAGCATGCCATTGTATGCGATGGGGACATGGAAGTACTAAAATCTGAGAGGATTTTTAGAAAAAAAATTGGAAAAAAAATGTTCGCAAAATCTCCTTTGACAATCTCAGTACCTCTCCTGGAAAAATGAAGTATTTTCTCCCTTTCTTGGATTTCCTAGACTTTGTAATATACTCTATTTGAATGATCCTTATTAGCTACTAGAGAAGAAGGTAAACATTATTAGAGTAATGCCAACCATTTGTATTTCTCTGTCCTCATGCTGAGCCTAGCAGACCTTCTGGGGCTTGACTGGGTTCTCAACTGTTATCTCAGGGCACCGTGAAGCTTTTATATGTTATTAATACACATCAGCCCCTTCTCTGAATTCTGGTGAAATAAGTGTCATTGAAAGAGAGTGGATGAAACAGAAAATAGCAGTTCTGAATTTTACTCCTTGATTCTATTTTATGTGCAATAGCCATTGACTATTAAAGAGTCTCCATGTGCCTTTATTCATGAGGGAAATCAATCAAGGACCACAACATCATGCCATGGTTAGATGGTCGTCTATGTTATCAGATACAGATAACCTCATACACATGTCAGCTAAGAACATCTATGCTCGCTAGACAAAGGATGTATACAAAAGATGTGTGTAGATTTGGAAACGGCTTCCAACATAACATGTGAATATTCCCTTGTCATAGTTTCATTGCATAAGACTACACATTCAATCTTTCCAAGGACTTGCCTCTAGGCTAGGGAATGAATTTCCTTAGAAATTATTTTATTCATCAGTTGATCCAAGCCTATCCAAGAAACAGAGTTGAATTTCTTTGTTATGCACTAGAATAAGAAAAGAAATTACACCAATATTTCAATGATTCTAGGATTGAACACAGTGCCTGATAATTAGTGCTCAGTCAGTATTTGTTGACCTTTACATATGTGCTGCAGCATGTGTGCAATACACACACACACACACACACACACACACACACACACACACTTTTTAGAAAATCAATATGGCCAGAATGTCATAGAACATGTGGGGCATGGTATAGACTAGGGTTGTGAAAGTCAGTTTAGAGATGTCATCATATTTGAGCTAAGAGTGAGAAGAGATCATCCATGAGATGCAGGTACAGTATAGCTCGAGTTCTAAGTCAGCATAAAGGATTGACCAGGATGAGAGATAGGAGTTAGAGCCCTGTAGATTATAGTCAAAGATGGGGACTAGATCAAATCAACCAGAGATGTTATATAATTAAAGAACAAGACCAAAGATATCCCCAAGGGAGGCAAGAAGAAAACCTCCTCACCTACAGCAGTGACCAATGCACATCCTCTCTCTCCTCTGACCAGAGCTTACAGCCAGAAAGCATCTGATATTGTCTTAGCGGCTGCATGCAAAGACGATGAGAAAAATACACTGAGTGTGATGGGGTTGTGAAGCTTAGTGTTCTGGCAAATATTACTGATGGCAGAGGAAATATTTGATTTCACTGCGTCTATGAAATGAATTTGTAAATGTTCAGCATTTAAATAAGTACTTTTACACAACTTAAAAAAATAGGAATATGAATAGGTGGACAGAAAAGCATGACTGCTGTAAAGTAGTAGAAATGTGGGCTGTTCTCACTGTATGTTTCACCAAGTTAGAAACTGACAAAAATAAATAGAGAACACAAACAGCTGCCTACCCAACCCAGTGGTGGAGGACCCGCACCAGGAAGGAGATGCTGGTTTCTCCAGTACTACCAGCAAAACACAACAACAACAAAAAAAATACGTCATGTCTTGCTGAGCAGTGTGCCAACTATTGACACAGAAAGACCCATAACTTCCTTCAAATTATACCGATCTAAAGATTAAAGGTTAGAAACTTGACGTAATAACAGTTGAATCCACTGAATGAAGGCTTAGCAATATCAACTGCTGCGCATGTGCAAACTCACTGCTGCAGTCTTAGAATATCAATTCCTTGGGCTACAAGGTACTTTCTAAAGGCTTCTTCTCTTGGGAGGACTCTCAGATTTATGTCACCGGTATTTCTGTCATTAGCAGGCATTTGTGTGCCCAGTACAAGCCATTGATTCTCCTGAAGTTACATATTTTGAAGATGTCAATGATGCTGTAAAGAAGTAATTGAAGACTTCACTTGGGCCATGTCCTAAAGATGTCCTTAAGGATGGCGAAGTTTCACTTCATGGGATGGGGAACTGATGTTGGAAAAGCTTGGTTGGATGGTTCCCTTTCTTAACATTGTCATGTGGCAATGGATATGAGTTCTGGTTCCCTGGGTGAGCTTCAGAAAGTTCAGCATTAGTTTTAGTATTTATATCTGGAAACAATGATATATAGAGAAGCAGATTCTGGTCTGGTCCACACCTCACTTCTAATTGCACATCATCTTGAGAAGCATCCAGTCTCCTTATTCCTATTATTGTGAATACTAACCGTGGCATTAGATATGAGTAGGCAATTTATTTCCTTCCATGATTCTCAATGTATTCATGAATTCCAGAAATAATATGGTGATTAGAAATCATATACATAAAATGCATTCTATAGCTATATAGCTTTAAACATCTTCAGTCTTTAAAATGGTTCAGGCATGTTCACATCTCTATTGAAAGGAGAAGAACTGTGGTAGGTTGAAAGCACCCCCTAGTTTTCAGGCCTGGCCACAGTGTCATGGCTATGGAGGACTTGCTGTGGTTATCGGGGAAATAGAACATGACTTGATTCACAGGACAGACCCGGTGCTGAGGCGGGGAATCAGATAGTATCTTAGTTGTATCTCCTTGTTAGGGGTACCAGGGATGGAACTTGGGTCATCAAGCATGGAGGCAGGCACCTTTACCAACTGAGCCCTCTTGCTAACCCCAGACTGACTGTTGTTACAGTAACTAGGACACGGAGGTTGTGAGATTTGTAGCAAACACTGAAGTATGTCTCCTAAGGTACCTTAGACAATTAGACTATGCCCTGCATCAGCTTTGTAAGATGCTCCCAAATTGCTCTCCAAAGAACCAAGATCAATTTAGATTACACCCAGTATGGAGTGAGTTTCCATTCCAGTACTTCCTAGCTACATAGTTTTGTCGTGTTTTAAGTGTTAACATGTCATAGCTATAAGATACAATCTTACTGCTGATTTAAGTTTTATTTCTTTCATTACTAGTATCTTTTAAATTAAGGTAATTTTAACTGATACATGAAAAACCATATAAGGTATATTTTCTTTTGTTATAAATAGCTTTTTTGTATTTGTTGCCTGCTTTATAGAATTTATTTGACTTTTTCCCTCTGAAGCTGCTTCTTTCTCTTCTACCTCCTCTTCCTCTTGTTTTCCTCTTCCTCTTCCTCCTCCTCCTCTTCTTCATTCCAAAATACTTAAGTATTTGAATTTAAAAACTGGGTTCTATGAATCATAAAATCCCATTGTTCCTGCTTGCCTTCTATATTTGCTTACAGTGAGCTTTTATTATACTATTATAATATACTGCTACTGTTATACAACAGCTAAAATCTCTTAATTTTATTAGTCCGGTCATTTAACACAATGTGGGGTGTGTGTGTGTGTGTGTGTGTGTGTGTGTGTGTGTGTGTGTGTGTTGGAGAAAGAGAGAGAGAGAGAGAGAGAGAGAGAGAGAGAGAGAGAGAGAGAGAATGACATAGACAGATACAGAATATATACAAGGTCACCGGGGCAAAAACAAGATCCAAAAGTAACCTCATGTTCAGGTTGACATTTGGCACTGGCTGCCAGATGGAAGTCCAGCTGGGAATACCCAACCAGAAGCATTCATTTTCTTCTCTATCAGTTATTTTGTGGAGATTTGGTCTTTACACAGCAAAGAATCCAAGAAAATGACTGAGAAGAAATGTTCCAAGACCAGAAGCCTCTGCTTCTGGTAGAGGTTGGTCATGAATCTCTGTTGATTTTGAGGTTTTGAAGAGAGACTGATAGTCTAGCTTCAGTAACTTATTTACTTAGACATTATAGTGCAAATATGGATGTTATCAACATATTATTTTTTCAAAAAATTAAATGACCCTGTACCAAAGGACTCATCTATTCAGTAGCTATGTCACAAAGGTAAAAGAACAAACCTGCCCTTTATGATACTCATCTCAAAAACAATTAAATAGGTTATCATGTATCAATCATTGGTACACTTAGCTGAGCCATTAGAGGCTAGGTATACTTTCTGCTTCTCTAGAAAAAAAAAAACAAAATACCTTTTTCTAAGACAAACTTAAAAATCTTTACTTAAAATAGTATTTAAAACTTTTACTCTAAAATCGTATTGTTAGATGCAGTAATTCCAAACAATTCCATTGGCACTAACACCTATAAATGTAGCAGTTACCCACATCCTGAAAGGTCATGATCCTGGATTTTTAGCATTAGTAGCTTGTATCAGTAAATCAAGGGATTGATTGCAAAAGATAATAAAGAATAAGCCAGGTACATAGGTGCCTGTTAGCATTGAATGCAGCTACCTAACTGTAATATAATACTGATGGAGAAATGCACAGCTTCCCTAAATTTAGATGCTGTGCCAAGACTAAGAATAGAGAAGATATGCCCAATAAAGAGCTTATTCCTCACCTTGTTTAAGAAGAATACTTGGCAGAGCAGTGTTTTGTCATATGTTACTACCTACTCATGAATGCTTCATACTATGACCAAATCAGTCTGCCTATTCTTAGGCCACAATCTTGTAAACCTGAAATGCAATCTAAATGGAAGGCACACATTATTATCCAACAAACTATGCACCCTTCCTTGTTTATGACACATCTCTAACCTTTATTAAATGAGTGTGACTAGATTTAAGTCCAGGACCCTATGTTCTACCTCGTTCAGCAATTAATAAGCCAAAATTTCTGAAACTTATCGAGAAGATTTCATGCCAAAAATCTTACCTATTCAAAAGCTGTGATAAAGCATTGAAATTCTTCCATTTAAATAAATGCACTTCTTAGTATTCATTTATGTGTAGTTCAATATTCTTTCTGTAAGTGATTTTCTTTGAGTCTAGGATAGGATGTGGGGTGTTCACTCTTTGTTAGGCAATCACCCCCAAATTCTTTATTGCACTCTTTCCAAAGCTGTTTCAGCATCTACAGCACATCATTAAATAATCTTACAACTCATCCATAATAACTGTCTATAAGAGAATTAACCATTTAGAATGGGAGGTTCCGCAAAGTGTGCTATTGTCTTCCTGCTGGTTCCACCATCTATTCAGTCACCCAAACCAGGTACCTCCAGTGATCCATTGCATCCTCACACCTGTAATTGGTCATTAGGACCTATTGATCCTCCCTCTAGAATGCAATGAAAATCTATCTGTTCCCTTACAAGCTAACGACTGTTCCTTCACCATCCATCACTGGGATTACTGTACTGATTTCTAATTAGACTCTGACCCTCCTCTATCCTTGGTTCTGTCCTTTTGCTTCTTTGGACCACTCCCATCCCAATTCATTCTTGTGTAACAGTTGTAATTGTTTCCAAAATGAAATGGATGATGCTCTTCCTCTTTGTATGTTTCCCACTACTGACAATAATAAGAGAGTGCGAACCAGATTCCTTGTATGGCATATTAGCACAGACTTTGCATATTCTACCATGCTACCTACCAGACACATATTACATTATTCACATAATCTTGTACTGAAATTATCTTAATATAAGCAGAAAATAAGTGTTTCCCTATTCTATGTTCAACAAGCATTTGTTGTGAGAAAAAGAATCACACAGAACACAGAGCAGTATATTTGAAGGCAGTCATAGGCATGTTGAGTATACTTCTGTAAAATGTAGATATAAAAACATAATAATAGAAATTTGCAAGGTCCGAATGTGTCTTCTAAAATAAAAGTTTTAAAATGAGACATGTATACTCTTTCCAAGGTACACAACCAAAATATAACCATTTAGGAAAGTTAAAAAATTAAAGGATGGGAAAGATACTGAACAATAGATAGCAAGACAGAACAACAATGCTGTTACACTGGAATAAGGATGTTTCTACAGAACAAAATACAAATGATTAAGCTGGTGGCTGGACAGATGGCTCAGCAGTGAGGTCATGTACTTCTCTTACAGAGGACTGCAGCTTGGCTCTCAGCAACCAAGCCAGACGGCTCATAACCACCTATAACTCCTGCTTTAGAAAACCCAGTGCCCTTCTCTAGTCTTTTGAGGGACTGTATACACACACACACACACACACACACTCACACACACACACAGAGGGGGGGGGATTATGAAGATGGAAATTATAAGAATTTCAAATTCCTTATCACCCAACATAAAATAATACAAACTTAAATGGAAAAAATTAGATGAAACTAGTTTTTAAAAGCCAACAATAGTGATAGCACTGTGTTTGTTTTATAACTAATAGTTGAAGCATTGGAAATAATTGTTAAATTATGTACTCACTGATAAGTGGATATTAGCCCAGATGCTCAGAATACCCAAGATACAATTCACAAACCACATGAAACTCAAGAAGTAAGACAAAAATGTAAATTTTAGATTTAAACAACCAAAGTAAAATGTGTGCTCCAATGAGCAGATGTAGAGCTCTGAAGTCAACAGGTACAAAACAAACATTCTATTTTAGTGCATAATGAATTCTAAAGCCAAACACATTTTCCACAAAGCAAGTCTTGCCTACTATGAAAAACTCAATGTCACTTAGAAATGTTTCCATGGAAGTCAGATGGTTAGAGTTTTCCCTGAGTTCTCTTGAGGTTTGGCTCCATAAACACCATCAAAATCTACAGTTGGTCCAGTCTCTTACATAAAATGATGAGCTCTTCCTAATCCTGCATAGACTTAGTAATATTTCTTATTATAATACATAATAGATTAAGTAGTGTTACACAATTTTAGTTAGAGAGTAACAAGAAAATATCTGCAAATGTTCAGCACAGCATGCATGCATTTTTTCTAAATATTTATAATCTGTGGGGTCAATCCACAAATGTGTGCCCACAGATGGGATGAATATCTTTTAGAGTTCTTTTTTTTTTAATATTTTAGACTCAGTAAATTCAAGTGTGCAGCAAAATTTAATAAAATCAAAACTTTGAAACTTATTTAAAAATCCTAAAATTTGAGTATTAATAATTTTTCTACTCTTCTTTTAACCTACTATTTTCAAGATGGCTTTACATAAAAAAATATTTCACTCATCCAAATTTAAAACATCAAAAGCAGCAGTGTGAGTTTGTTTCTTCAAGTTCCACAGTTAATGGCCTGTGAATGAGTTAAAATGACAACTGACTAATGAAATTGATAGCATTCCGAGTGCACGCTGCAATCTGGCAGGCTCCTGGCAAGTATCCCCCAAAGAAAAGCCAGGAGACTTAATATAAGATTGCAGTTTCTGGGTAAACGATCATATGACAAATAAGTTAGTTTCACCACTCTGCATGAACGTCACAGGAAGGTAAAATTATGTTGGCCAGACTAGATCAAAATACGATTAGGTATAAATCCCCTTCGTCTGGATTTAATAAGTCTTTCTCGTTCTTTCTCGTTCATCTGGGAAGGCTCTCACACAGCATCCCTTTTAGAACATAAAATAAATCTCTTTAAATGCCAACCAATCAATGGTATTTCTGAAGACATAAAAACTTGATCTGGGTTAGTTTAGGATGAAATGGGCCTTAACTTAGAAAGCAGAAATGAATTGTGCATATTCCATTGTCATCAAAGCAAAAGATATTGGCAATTTTCCTCTATTTTATCATTTAACCTTGTAGAATTCTACCTCACTGACAAGATCCCTGTACCACAAGTTTTCTTCAGATTTTTATACTAATACTGGTTATAGTCTCCTAAAATCTTCTTCAAACATCCCGAAATCTATTCAGAACTGGCAATTAAAAGGCAGTGACAGTCCTATTGTTTGTCACAGGGGCTTTATTTAGATCATCAACTAGACTTCACCAGTCACTGCTCTGTCAACTTTGATACAAGCCGTGCATTTATTTGATTAACAGTTCAATTGGAGGGATAGTCCTTTATCACAATTAGAATTACTGAAGCTTTACAATACATAAAAGTGATCATTGCACTATTCTTTCTGCATTTCTTACAATTCCAGAAGACTCTGTTATGTAAGAGAGATAACTCCAGCTGGTTTTCTGAGAACTGCTTTAAGACTGGTAATATCTTAAGAGGAGCATTTACAGAATCTTAAATCAATATGCTGCAAGCAAGGTTGGGGGGTGGGGAAGAATCATCAAATAAAACCCCTAAGTAAATCATTGATGGGGACAGCCGTAGGATAGTGTAGAATTCACACCACAGTAACTGGCTGAATAGACAGGACAGGACAGTTAATGAAGAGAGTGGTTAGAAAACGGTGTCTGGAAGGTTAACTGCAGCCAAATGAAGCTGAGCTGCCCATTGAGATGATGGTGACTACCATACCCCGTTAGTTCTATGGGATAGTTCTATGACCTACTTACACAGAATCGT